>JACGDI010005394.1:996567-1019118 GCA_014898725.1 Jacaranda copaia
TATTATCAAATAGAGGTACCCTACTTAATTTCATTTTTGTAAATCATGAAATGTAATTGGTGAAAAAAAAATTATGAATAACATAACTTTCTTACTAATATTATCCAAAATATTTTATTTTCAAATTGAACATACAAGACAAATTTCGTTTTCATTACAATTATTCTGAGATAAGGGATGGAAAATAATTTCAACCGATATAATTTGTGTTATTGAAAAAATTATAACTTTTGGTAGAAATTATTGATAAAAAAAATAAAAATAAAAATAAAAAAGAAAAAAAGTTAAAAATTAAATTTCAATTGGTATGCATTTTTCATTGTTTTTATATAATATTTAAAAATAAGTTTCTAACTAGTCTGCTTAATAAACAATTTGCTGAAATAAATTTGATGAAAAAAATTATTGTTTACTTAGTTGAAATTATATATTTTTTAAATTAATAACTTAATTTATTGTCGCTTTTTAAACAATAACCCCCAAAATGCAATTTATTAATTTTATTATTATTTTTAATTTTTTAAATATTCCCAATTTAAAAAAAATTCAAAAATAAAATTTATAAAACATTCTCATTTTCTTTAACAAATCTCTTAAAACATTTTCCACAAACAATCCCACATTACATCAAGCCATCACATTACTATAACAATTATATTTTATCTCACAATAAATTACAACCTCATTTTCAAATCTCATATCTTTAAAATATCAAAACAATTCTAAAATCTTAAAAATATGAAAAATGAAACATTGACTCACGGGCAATTACAGCCAAAAGTTCCTCAAGCCTCCAAGGTTTGGCGTATTCTAAGGACAGCTCCTTCAGGCTTCAGATTTCATGGGCTCGATTGTGGAATTAAGTACTTAGCCGCCGCCGCTCAGCCTACCCAACTCCCAATTCCATGGCTCAAACTCTATTGCTAAAACTGTGTCATCAATTTAATCCATCAGAAAAAAATTTGTGTTAGCTTTCAGGGATTATTTTACCTTTCGCCAATAAAGACTATTGCCTTAAACCTTCAAATTTTGAAGATCTCCTCTACATTTTTTCTTTTATATTTTAGGACTAAAAATATAAAATCTATTTTCTTTATATTATAGGCTTGAAAAAATTAGATCTTTGATTTAAAAGTATTATATATATGATTTTTTTCTCCCAACAATTTAGGCCTAAAAATAGTATAGGCCTTTAGTTTGGAGGCATTGTTAGTTAAACTTATAATAAATAATTAATTAAAAATATAAATTTAAATTTTATTACTTTTGATTCTCCTAAATCTCCACTATCTTTTAATTCTTATTTTTTCACTTTTCAAAACTCTATCAAATTCATTCTGTTTCAATATTAATCACTAAATAATATTAGTATTAATTTTCTTTTACTGTAAATCAAGGTTTTATTTCTTAAATTTATTTTTTTTAAATAAATTTTTCAAAATCGAAACTAATAAAATTTGTCAAAGTTTCAAGAAAGATAAAATGAGTTAGCTATACTATTAGTTGAAAAAGAATGCTAGATGAAATTAATTATCACAATATAATTAATAATTTTACATCTAAAAAAAGTCATATAATAAAATTTCGATAATAATATTTTGTACAATAATTTATTTTTTTTATAAAATATGAAATAATTATTAAATATATATGTAGTAAAAATTAATTTTTAAAAGAATTATTTTTATATTTTACCTTAATCCTTCAATTTTATTGATACATCCCTGCTAGCGTCTTTCAAATATCCAAGTGGTGAGCCCAATCACAATTTTATATTTTTTGGTGGAACTTCAATTCTTATTAAAAGTGGCCTTGAATTTTAATTTGATTTGAATCACATAGATATTCCTTCTAGATCCTTGAGATGGGTCCAATAAACTCTAGATCGATTCGATCTAAATTTTAATTTGAACACCTAAAAATTTAATGCTCGTTGAAATTGATTTTGAAGATTCTTTAACATTCAAATCTATAAATGAAAGAGGCAAAACATAGAGAAGTAAGTAACATTGCTACATCAAATTTGTAATTATAATTTTTGAATGCGGTAATATTTATAGAATTGGGTCATACAAACATTTCGTGTATAACAAAAATATTATGATTCAAAATATTTACATAATTTAAATTAAAAACGGATTAATCTATTACTTAATTTCAAAGTGAACGAATGAAAGAAAACACAATTTTTTTAAAGCTCATAAATTAAGTTTTGTAAATTCTTTTAGTGAAGATGAATGAAAATAGTTAAAATACAAATACATTTCTATCATCAAGCTAAGAAATTTCTTAATTTAAGATGATAAGTGTAATTTACCCAAGAGTAGTATCATAAAAGTCAACTGTTGAGTTTTTGGAATGGAAATTTGGTGAAATGGATCTTGTAAGATCCAGAAATATTATTTTTAAAATAGTTTCCTTTTCTATAAATACTCTCTCACTTCTAAACAATTACAATTACAATTACATAAAATTTTATAAATATTTAATTTTTTTTTGTTCATATGATTCATGGGGAAAGGGCCATGAGGCTGAGGCGATGGGTTACAATTTTTATTTCTTTCTTCCCTTTCCTTTTGATGTATCTTGACGAGGAGTGAGAAGCGGAGATCTGACGGTTAGGCCAAGAAGAAAATGAAATAACGTGCCGCACATAATAATCCTCTCTATCGCATTTTCCCTCTACATTTTCCCCTTTTTTCGCTTTCTATATGATACTTTATTCTCTCAGTCTCGCTCCACACTATAAAGACACACCCGCCGCTCCTCTCTTTATCCCTCATCCCTTTCTGTGTAAGCATCTCTCAGACCTTTCCTAAAACAGCTTGCCTGCCTGTAATAATTGTATGCACAGTTATATGCATTAGATTATCTGGTAAAGTGAAGCCTTTGATGAATTCTTCTGTTTGATTCTACTGAGTTCTGGTGTTTGTGTTTTTCAGTTTCAGAATTTGAATAAAGATGGTGTTCAAGGTTGCCCGTGTCGAGACTACACCATTTGATGGACAGAAACCTGGGACTTCTGGTCTTAGGAAGAAGGTTTTTCTAATTTTATGAATTCTTGGTGATTCGTGCAATTACTTTTGCTTTGGCTATTAATTTTAATGGGAAAGGGTTAGGTAATGTAATGTAATGCCAGCATTGATCTATTTTCTTCTTAAAAATATGATCTTTTCTTTATGAATCATCTTTGGTCTCTTTAACAGACTGTCAATGATTGGTGGGTGTTATGATATTTATATGATCTGTTTTGGTGTAACATCTGTTAATTTATAAAAACTGGATTCACGGGCCTATTTTCTGGTAGGATTTGTAACAATAATTGGTAGATCTGATAAACTTAGTATAAATGTTACTGATTTTTGTGCTATGGAGAAGAAAGTTATTGTCTTTGTCCAAATCGCTAGCCAGCTTTATTCCTATAGGATATAGTTTTCGACTTCCAATATTTGAGTCCGTTGGACAGATCAGGATTTTAGGGACTTTTGTGAGCAAAAGTAGAATGTTAGTGTTATGACGATTAGAAAGCCTGCTTTCTTATGAATCAGATTGAAGTATTACAAGGAACTGAGATCAAATCCCTGATATGTTTTTTCCTCGGTATTTTGGACTTCAAAAGACTTAATAGATTGTTCAAGATTTTCTTCACAACAGCAACAAGTTAAAGTCACTTGCCATTTTCCTGAAAAGCAAAGAACCACTCCAGTGTGTTTTCTTCTCTGCCACCACAAAGAAAAGAGAATACTTTAGATTTTAATCCTTTTCTCAGAGATATCTGATGGATTTCAGTGCTAACCCCTGAATACTTCCAAACATGTTGAAAATTTCTCTCTTTTGCAAGGATCTACAGTGAAACATGAATATCGAGTCTTACATGCTTTAACTTTTTAATATCTCATTTGGAAAATTATGGCAGTCTCCTAGTCGGAGAACATTGAAAGTTTAAGCAAAAACTTCTAGTTTTTAAGATTTGGGTTGCATATTTATCATTTCTTTGGATGGTAAGTCATTGTTTTTCGTTTCCCGAACTCAATTTATCAATATAATGAGTTATCTAATGTCTCTTATAAAGTTGCATTTTCCCTGTAATTTTAGTGAATTTTGGCTATATATGACTTTTTTCAATTTTATGGTTTTTTAAACCAAAGTACCTGGGTCTTGTGTCCATGCCTCAGTGCCCTTGTTGTCGCAGGATGTTGAAAACCTTCTCTCAGTCTTCACCTTTTACAATATTTTCCCACCCGTCTACACTGCTCATGCAGCAAAAAATGGGAAAGAAAAAGAAATCTATTTCAGTTGTGGAACCTTAAGCCTAAGTTCGTTCCATTTCCCTAAAAAGTTTCTGTCTTAGTTTAGAAAAAATGTGTTGGTTTTGCCTGTTCTGTGAAATTGTTTTTTGGAAGCATCTCAAAACAACCATATCTTCAAAAACTATGTCCTAATTTTCAGCTGTATTTTCAGGGCCTAGATCTTATTATTCAAAAGCCTACAGTCAATGTCTTGAAAATATGCTTGATTTTACATTGAAAACAAGTACACAAAATATGATTCCTCAAAATTAATTTTCAAATCAACTTGTCAACTCACTTAGCCAAACTTTGCACCCACTTATCCAAACACATCTTTATTTTCACACATTTCCCAAAGGGAATGTTTTCAAAACATGTTCAAAAAATATTTTCACAAAATGAAAAAGTGAAATCAAATCCGAACACCGCATTAGTCTTCCATGTGCAAGATATGGTCTTGATTTCACTCTCAATATAAAATAATATAAAATAACAAGAATCTTTCATTGTTTCCCTTGTGTAACATCATTCTTTATCTCTCTCACAGTCCATGACAACAGACAACCTCTTTTCCTAGTCAGAGAAAATTAGAACTCTATAGAACTTTCTAGAGAATTGTGGTTCAAACTGGTTAACATATTTTATCTGGTGGCTGAAATATTCTTAAGTTTCATGTTGTAGCAAGAAACTAATTTGCTGAAGTACTTTGAGGTGCCACCTTGAAATTTACTGTTATTAAAAAGAATTGATTCTATGATTATGACTTAGTCGTGCAAAACATTTCTAAATCTTTTAAGCAAGGGTATTTAGTATATTTACTTTTACGTGCTTGGTCTGCTTGCTTACTGAAATTGCTCCCAGTAATTGAATCTGAAGTAAATTTGGAATTCATGATTCAGGTTAAGTTGTTCACGCAACCCCATTACTTACAAAATTTTGTTCAATCCACATTTAATGCCCTTGGGGCTGATAAGGTCAGAGGTATGTGTTCAGCTTTTGTTATCTCCTCTACTCATTTAATGAAATGCAAGATGTTCTTGGTAATGATGTAATATGGACCTTAGATGGAAATGAAATAGCAGGATTTTAGTTGACAAATGTCAGTCTGGTGAGGCTTGTTTGGGTCCAGTTAAGCGGTATTCTGTTTTATGTTTTTGCTGTGCTGGTTTGAAGTCCTTACATAAATTGCAAGTTCACCATTGTGTTTGCTTTCGAAAATGCTCAGGAAACCTACTTCTATTACAAGCAATAGAGAAATCATGAATTCATGTTTGTAAATTCAAGGGTTATTAACACCTGTAAATTAGTCTTATTACCGTACATCATATCGGATGGTTAACATGTACTGGCATGTACTAGTTACTGCATGTTTATTTGCTTGTTTTTGTATGATTATGAATTGTAACCATTAGTTTACTATTGTTGCTTAATTGCATCTATGTGTAACTTGGAACTATTTTTAAACTATCACAAAAGCCACATTAACGTTTGAAATCAGGATTTGACCTATTCAAACAATCAACAGGCCTGAAAATTATGTATTATTTGCAGATTTTGATTCTTTTACATAATATAATATTAATACAAATTAGTGGGACCCACCTTGATTGTTTGGTTTGCTTGCGATTTTATTTTTGTACTCTCTTTGCACATTATGTTCTACTTCTGAGCCTGCTTGTGACTTTTCCTAGATAGAATCAGAACATGGGATTATAATTTGGATTGTTTCTATATTGTATTTCCCATAGTATACGCTGGGTATGTTTATGGTTATGACTTAGATGAATGGAAGGGCAGAGACAGTGGAGCAGCTAGCTTAAATTGCTGGGTACATTCACACACATGACACACATGGTGAGCCCTTATAGACATGCATGCACATGAACAATGGTTATTGACTAAATGTTATCATATTTTGCATACTGGATTTCATTGATATGAAACAAGAGATGACACATAAATATTGCAATTACACTGAGATCTTTAATTGAATTAGAAGACTTAGCTTGGAAAAATCCATTTGGTAGCAATTGAAGGGCTGGCTTCAGAATTTGCTGGATGTGTTCATGATTAGTATTTGAAGTAGGTTGTGCAGTTGTCTGAAATGCTTCTTGTTGTTGGCCATATTGCTGAAATTTGAGAAGTAATGCAATCTGGCCAAACAAAATTTCCATATGATAGGAGAAGCTACTATCCTGCAAGCGATCAGCAGCTCCTTCCACTAGCTTTTTTATTGACCTTTATATAATGCCCTAATGTGCACATGAATTCTAGCGTTCCCTTCCCATTGTATCTTTATAGTTTTGGCTGAATAATTGTTCAGGTGCTACTCTTGTTGTCTCTGGTGATGGCCGCTACTTCTCAAAGGATGCTATCCAGGTAAAACAACTTGTTTTTCTGATGAGACGGTCAATGCATCATTAGACCCATTTGTGGAAAATTAAATTTTGATCTTTTCTATGGATGCATATATGTATTAGATGACTGTGGACCCCTTAGATTATTTACAAGGAAGTGTTTTTGATCTTATTGATAGAGTTGTCAAATTTCCAGGAATGAGTTATAATATGTAATGAAGTATTACCATTCATCTCTTCAAAGATATGGGAAGCTAAAGTGAGGACAAACGCATTGTGGTTTTATTAAATTGAAAATTGATGTTCTAATTTTGAAATATGGAAATTTCTGAAAATTAATTTTCCTCCTGCTCTTTTCAGGTTACTAATTTACAATAAATGTTATCTTTAGGAGGCACTTGTTGCATGTGTGAGATGTATGCCTGCTTGGATGTGAGTGCTTTGTCATTCCACTAAAATTAGCAACTCTGGGCTGTACCTTCACAAAGGTGGCTCCTATTAGTCATCGTACAGATATCCCATGCCAAATCTTAAAGTTTCGTGCTTGAATCGTTGAAAAGTTTGGATGCACAAAATTGTCTGTGTATCCCAAAATAAAATGGGGCTCTGTACTGAAGAAGAAAAAGACAAGAATAAGCAGGAAAAAAATATACCATTCTATATTCTTAACAGCTTGTGAAAGCTGAAAAATAGGTGAGCCTTGAAGGTGAAAACAAAAGGAGTTCATATGCTGAAGACCTTTTTTTCTTCTTGTTTCTTCTTGGTTTATGTTTATTGGATTAGGGAGGATAAGTAAAATTGATATTATCTTCATTTTCCTTTTTCTAGAGTTGTCTTCTTGGCCTCATTACTTTAGTGCTTATTTTTGTCGGTGGGGTATAAATAGTAGTTGTATTCAATGGCAGATAATTATTAAAATGGCTGCTGCGAATGGAGTAAGGCGTGTCTGGGTTGGTCAGAATGGATTGCTGTCTACTCCTGCTGTATCAGCTGTTATCCGTGAAAGAGTTGGCCCAGACGTAAGTAATCAACTTGAGTATGTTATATTAACTTTTTACCTAAAATTTTTATTTAAAGCTATAAACATGGAAACTGTGATTTTAAATAATTTAAATATTTATCTAATTGAGGAACCTTCACAGGGATCCAAGGCTAATGGGGCATTTATACTTACAGCAAGCCACAATCCAGGGGGCCCCCATGAGGTGTGTGCCTGAATTACTAATTGTTTTTTCTTTTCAATTGATCATGACAACTTCTGATGTAAAAGATGGCCTCATCCTAAATTATGAAGTGAAAATCTTTCTCATTTAATGAAATCATTAACTTTAATCTGAAGTTTGAAGGCAATGTGACATTATTTATGTCAAGACATCTTTTATCTATTTGAAGAATTTTATATTCTTTGGCTTATCCATTTTTGTGCCGCTCCAATGAAAATACTTTGTTCACATTCCTTTATTTGCTCAAATACATCTGCTGTGGATTGAGTTTATGCACTATGCAGGCTAATTATATAGATGTATCTTATCACATGCAACACCTACAAGGACCTTCCCCCCCTCTCCCTCTCTCTTTAAGATTTTGTATTAGAATAATCAAGAAAAGGATAAATCTACTTGGAGCTTTTTTCTACAGCCTCAGTAAATTGATTTGTCACCGTCAGGGAAAGCATTTGGTTCTAAGGTTGGTCCATACCACAGAAACAAAGTTGTCGCAGTAACCATCTAGGTGCTTAGCAATTATGGTTAGAAAACATTGAAAATGCTTCATAATTATCGCATTTATGATGAGCAACCATCAAGTTTCGTTATCCGTCTAGCATCTAACCTATTGAGTTATTTAATTGGAAATGTTTTGCAATTAGATATCTCCCAAAACCAGCTCCTTAGATGAGCATTTGGTTCATTATGTATCTTCTTTTGTTTGCCAGGATTTTGGAATCAAATACAACATGGAGAACGGTGGACCTGCATCTGAAGGAATCACTGATAAGATCTATTCAAATACCACCACTATTAAGGAATACTTGATTGCAGATGGCCTGCCAGATGTATGAAGTATTTCTTAACACACAATCCCCATTGTCCAAATGCATATATGAGGTGTGGTCAACCATGCTTTTTTCTCACAACGTGTACATGACATTACAGGTGGATATCTCTACAGCAGGATTGACAAGCTTTGCGGGTCCCGAGGGGCAATTTGACGTTGATGTTTTTGATTCAGCAAGTGATTATGTCAAATTGATGAAGTATGTTTCTTTATAGGATTGGCATAGAAATCTTGATTATCCTATTAAATACAAAATTACATCTAATGCATGTAAATCCATCATTTCATTGAAAGGGAATGGTTGGTACCAGAAGGTTCAAATCCAATTTCAGTGAACATCTACACTATCTGAAAGTCAATTTTGTCTGTTAATGATAATTATTTCCATTCTTTGTCTCTTTATATCTAATTGTCATGCTGTGCCAACTTCTGTTTTGCTTTTCCCTTTCCAGGTCCATTTTTGATTTCCAATCCATCCAGAAGTTACTATCATCTCCAAAATTCACTTTCTGGTATGCCTCTGAATTCTTAAATGTGATAATCTATGAAATGCTTTTCAATTTCTTTTGCTCAAATTGAGTAAAAATTGATTGCTTAATTTTCTGATATGCATTTGCTAGTTATGATGCACTTCATGGAGTTGCTGGAGCTTACGCTAAACGCATATTTGTGGAGGAGCTAGGTGCGAAAGAAAGCTCTTTATTGAATTGTGTACCCAAGGTATTATTTATTTTCCCAAGTTATTTCTTTAACAAAATTATTTTCATGGCACATTGCTGCTTTGACGCAATGTTTTTCTGTTTATTTCTCTATGTATACTCATCTTGGCAGGAAGATTTTGGTGGAGGGCATCCTGATCCCAATCTCACCTATGCAAAAGAATTAGTTGCTCGTATGGGACTGGGTAAGACAAACACTGAACAGGAGCCCCCAGAATTTGGTGCCGCTGCCGATGGAGATGCAGACCGCAATATGATTCTCGGCAAAAGGTTGGTTTTATGTTAAGATTGATTTTCCAGCACCATTACTTAGCAGCATAACTTTACTTTTATTCTGATTTCAGGTTCTTTGTCACTCCATCTGATTCTGTTGCTATCATAGCTGCGAACGCTGTCCAAGCGATCCCTTACTTTTCTGGTGGCCTAAAAGGGGTTGCAAGGTTTCACTCTTGCTCTGTCTGTTTTTCTTGCCTTTTTGGGATGTTAGCCTGATCCTGCTAGTAAATGAATGTATTTTCACTTGTTTGGTGTCTTTAGAGAACATGAATTGTTCATCTTTAAGTGAAAATTTTTTTTAGAGATGTGAAATTTCAATCTGATCTTTTTTCTGGTTCAGGAGCATGCCCACATCAGCTGCTCTTGATGTTGTAGCTAAACAACTGAATTTGAAATTCTTTGAGGTACTATGTGAAATGAATATCTATTAGACCGCTGCTGCATTGGTTTTAGAGGTCTAACTATTTTATCTCTGTTAAGGTGCCCACCGGCTGGAAATTCTTTGGCAACCTGATGGATGCTGGAATGTGTTCAATTTGTGGTGAAGAAAGTTTTGGAACTGGTAGGATACAGCTTCTACTATATAATACCATTTTTTGTGAAGCAAGATATTCCTACTGTTCTTTACCATTTTGTATGCTATATGTCATCAGGCTCAGACCACATACGTGAGAAAGACGGAATATGGGCTGTTTTGGCTTGGTTATCTATTCTTGCCTATAAGAACAAAGACAATCCGGGGGGAGAGAAACTTGTAAGTGTTGAGGACATTGTTCGCCAGCACTGGTCTACATATGGGCGCCATTATTACACTCGATATGATTATGAGGTATGTATGTGTGACATGTAGAACCTCCTCTTTAGTGGCATGTATTACTGTTAGTGGCATTATATTTTGCAGATTTATTTGTTAATCAAATTTGTCTTGTTTGAAGAATGTTGATGCTGGTGGTGCCAAGGAACTGATGGCCCATTTGGTCAAGCTGCAATCCTCCCTTACTGAAGTTAACAAGTAAGCCTTTTATTTTCTTCCACTCCTCTAAAGGTGAAGTTCTCCTTCCATTTCGACACCGATTTCTCATGAATATCAAGTTCGAGTTTTATGCTGCAATTCAGTGATTTAAATTTCTTTGCATGCTTATGCATATAGATTTCTTTAGTTGCCTTTGCATGTATGTTGAATAAAGTTGTCGTAAGAAATCTTTTGTGCTGTTTTGGGATACAAGCTCCATTTTTTAAAAGCTATGAATGTCTTTTTATTTTCTTTTATGGCTTCATGGTTTTCCAAGTTAATTATTTTTCTCTGTTTCTTTTTTTCTTATAGGATACCATGAGGAAATGGCAATAGATTTGATGGTATCCAGTTCATTTCTTGATAAAAAGAATAGGAGTTAACTCGACTCAACGCTTTAAATTGACTATTGACTTGGCTCTGAACTAGATATTTAGTTTGTCTCTAGGCTAGGCAAAAATAAATTGTCAATTTTTTTTATGTTTACTACAGTTGTTAGTCTTTTGTTTTTAATTTAGCTGACATTCTGTGTAAAACTCCTTTACTAAGTAGTGTCTGGTGTTGTGTGGGTTAAGAAGTTATGAGGACTAATCTCAGTGGTGTCTCTAATATGTTATACTCCAAATTTGGCACCTCTGAAGAAACTTTAGAAGATGGGAACCATAGTATGTGGGAGATCTAGTGAGGTTTTTATTCGATTTATTTTTTAATGGTGAAACCTGGCCTATTTTAATGTGGTGATAATTGGTAAACTAGAACTTTACCAATCTCTATTTCCTTGGATCTGTCATTTCCAGTGAAGCCTGGTTTGTTTGGTGAGCAATATGTAAAATTTTCTGATTGCTGAAAAGGAAATTGGAGTACTCTGTTGAACTTCCTAGCCATGTATCTCTGCATTTATTGGACACAGTGCTCTATCCTATTTGCTGTGTTCCAAATCTGTCTGGAAATAGTCATAGCTTGATGCACTGGTTCATCATGATCAGAGTGCTGCATTTGGTTATCTTGAAGCCAGCACTAGCTCTATGCAGCATGTCATTTTTGTTATTGTGAAACTAATCCCTTCATATCTTGCTATTGTACACGCCCACATGATTACAAACTCGAATTGAATATTTTTTCTCTGCATTTATTTTTGACATTTTTGCTCTGCCACAATGAGGATTCAGATTAATATAGAAAGATCAAATGATTCTTTAAGTTATGATTGCCATTATGTAGTCAAGAGTGGTTTGAGTAATAATTCTGCTGCCATTATAATGGTATTGATTATGTGGAATTATTGGTATTTTTTTTTAATTTATTAATTTGATTGCTTCACACTTCTCTGTTACTACAGCATTGTTAAGGGAATCCGCTCAGATGTCTCCAATGTCGTCCATGCTGATGAATTTGAGTACAAAGATCCCGTTGATGGTTCCATTTCAAAGCATCAGGGCATCAGATATCTCTTTGCAGATGGCTCTCGATTGGTAAATCATTTCCTTGGAATATCTCTAGAGACACTTGCGAAGAAGTAACTTCTACTGTGGTTAAAAACTTAACTACTCTTAAATTTCAATATTTTAGCATGATGTGGAAGTGCATGACAACCCAAATATGTATAATATTAAAGGATTACCAGATTGCTGAAGACAGTGCGTTCCTAGAACTATTTAACAAAACTAGGAAATAATGTGATCCCATAAACTTATAGATCATTAGATATGATTCTTTAGATACCATCCTAAATGATGCTTGAGGAGTTGCATCCTTAAGAAGGTCCAGTTTGTCTGATTATAGGTTTTCTTACAAATTCTTCATTGGGAACCTGATGAGATTTCAAGAAACTGGGAAAGGGAAATGAAAACAAGTTCTAAAGAAGGAAAAGAAAATGAACAGATTTTTTATTCAATATACATGTTCCAAATATCGTCTGGAATCACTTGAAAGTATCTTGCTGAATGACTGTTGATGATTCACCAGGTTTTCCGACTTTCTGGAACTGGTTCAGAGGGTGCTACCATCCGTCTGTACATAGAGCAATATGAGAAGGACCCATCCAAGACTGGGAGAGATTCTCAAGAGGCACTAGCTCCTCTGGCGAGTCATCCCACAGTTTTACATTTAACATATTTGTTTTAGTCTGTCTCCCTCTCTGCCCCGCTAATTGATTCTGTTTGGCTACAGGTTGAGGTTGCTCTTAAACTGTCTAAGATGCAAGAGTTCACTGGCCGATCTGCTCCTACTGTTATTACATAGGCGCTGCAAACAGTGCTAAGAATTTTCTTCGCATCACTTGGATGTTAAGGGACATCAAATGTCGGCATAATCTTGTTCAGTAAAATAAACAATGTAATAATTTTATCAGCTCTTCTGCATTGTATCCATCCATATTTTGGAACATTGTTTTTGTACTTTGAGTATCACTTGTATGCGGTTCATGAATTTGATTTAAGGATGTATCACCCGAATCCACATATATTACTTAATAGGGTTAATTACCTAGACCCTCTTGAGGTTTGGCTTAGTTACAACGAGGTCTAAATGTTTCATGAAATTATAAATACTTCTTCAAGCTGACGGCCAGCCGTTAATTCGAACGGTTTTTGTAAAATGATTATGTTCTCCTTGATTGAATATATCAGAAAAAAAAATACACAAAGATTAAAATGATTTTAACAGTACGAAATAACAAAAATACTCAGGAAATTTTATGAAAATAACAAAAGTAACCTTAGGTAATAAAATTGTAAAATTATACTAAAATTATTAATAAAAATTATAAATTATAAAATAATTAAATAATTATATATGTATATATGCATATATAATACAATATTATATATATTAATCAATATATACATTTACATATATATTTATATTTATACTGATACTTAATATAAAATACACATACATAGCATGTACATACACATATACAACCACATCCCACCCCCACCCCATAGCAACCCGTTGCGCCCCCACCCCCCGCCCATCCTAGCCCCCCTACTGACTAGATCTGACCATGGCGACCACTACCATGGCAACACAGCAACGGCCAAGCGGCCATGGGTTTGCAACTGCTAGCCATGGTCGGCGAACCAAGGGAGGGGTAGGAGTTGGGGGAAGAAAAAATGGGTGGTGGTGTATTTTTAGAACATAATATTCATTTTTCTTAATTAAAAACTTAATTAGAATATATAGTTTTTATCTGTTTATTTTGAATTAATAAAGAATTTTAATTTTTTATCTTATTTTTAATTAGATACATTTGTTATTTAAATAATTTTTTGTTTTAGAGATGATTATTATTTTAATAATTCATTTGGTTAAATTATTTCATATATATTTATTATTATAATATTATATAATTTTTAATTCAATTAATAAATATATTTTCCATTTAATATAATTAAATCAATTAAATTATGTATATAAATTATTCTAGATATTTTCACTATTTAATATTTTTTTAATTTTATATTTTTATTATTCTTAATTAATTAATTATTAGCATGCTAGATATTAATTTTTTTCATTTTTTATTTTTATTAATAAATAAACCGAACCAAATTTAATTATATTCTTTAGATGTGTTTTTATTTTAATATTATAGAATATATAATTTAAAATTATTAAAATTATGGTTATATAAGATAATAGCTTTTAATTTTATTTTTTAATATTTTACTTATTTTATTTCTTAATTAATAAGTGATTTCAACTTAATTTAATTTAATTATTTTAATTATAACTATTATTTTGATATCACTAATCATTATGTAATCTAAAATTATATAAGCTATTTTATGTAAGAGATGAATTTAATATTTATTTTTTTAATTTTTTACTTATTTTATTTTTTAATTAATAAAATAATTTAATTAAACTTAATTAGATTGTTTAACTTAAATTTAAAGATTATTCAGTATTTATAAAATTTTATTAATAATAAAATATATTTAAATTTATTGTGTGTAATTTAAATAATGTTAAAATTACATCCTTGAGGTATAAAAAAATATTACAAATAAGTTCAAGAGTAATTTTGTCTTAAAAATAACCATAACAATAATTAGGGGGTATTTTTGAATTTTCATGCAAAAACTTTGATGACGTCAGCGTTTTTTTGAGCAGAAGTTAATGGATTTTAAAAAATGTAAGACAGAGTAAAACCCTTAAGGGTATTTATAATTAACCTTATTTAATATATATATATATATATATTTATCATTTTCTGCAAGTGGGGTTATGTTGTTGCATCAACATCAAGTTTCATTTGAGGAAGATCCTTTTTGCAGCCCAGAATTGGTAAGATATGAATGGTTAGAGGATCAAAGCAATTCAGGAAGAAGCACATATATTGCTTTGAGTGGACGCCCCATGGCATTTTAATATATGCTGAACTTATTTAGGTGGAGTGACTAATTGTTAATAATACATGGACATGGTTTATTCTCAGATGCTAAGTCAAGTATGTATTCTATGAAAATTGAAGAGTTTGTTGTTCTGAAGTAAAAAATAATTTTTCTCTCTTAGAACTGATAATTTGGGTGATAAATTATGAGTGTTTAGTTGTTTGGGAGAGTTTATAAAATTTTTAAAATATTTTATGAGATGTTTTAAAATTTATAAGATGTTATAAGATGTATGGTAAATTTTTTAGAGAAAAAATAGTCTCTCTTTCTGTGTCTATCTACATTGATTATTGTGTCGTTTCATTTTTTTTCTTTTTTTTCGGTGATACAATTATTATGTCATTTTAGTAAAGCTAAAGATTTTGTATTTTATAGAAGTCATTATAATTAAGAAGTGGTAACTTAGTTGGACAGGGCCTATTACTTCTTACAAAGCGGTCACGTATTCGAACTACTTTGCTGTAATACTCCGTAAATCAATTACTTCTGTAGTAGAGAGATGCTAACTAGCGCTTTAGTGGGACTGTGGTTACAAACTTACCTGTTAAGTAGCAGCTATGACTCAAACTAGATATTATACGGCGACAGGGGACTCTTATGGTAGTGCCTAGAGAGGGTTATTGCGCTGATCGGTCATCTCTACTTTTTTCCTATTAAAAAAAAAGGTTATTAAAGTATCAATACGAAACAATATTTATGTTCATCAATTCATTGCTTTCTTGCAAATTAAAGTTCTCCACTCAATCTAGTTTTTCTTTTCACATTAATTAATATATACTTACATATTTTTTTAATAAATTTACACTTCAAATGCACTATGTAAAAAATTTAATTAATCTTTTATTATGTGGGAAAAAAGTTGGACGACATATGAAAGAACTTTAAGATAATTAAAAACTTTATTAAATAAGTTATTTCTTTTTTTTTTCTTTTCCAGATGTAACAGCATCTTCAAATGAATTCTAGTCCTCGGGCAACATATAGAAAATAAGAAGTTAATGAAATATAAATAAAATAAGTAAATTAAATATAGAAATAATAGATTAATAGTATAATATATTTTGAACTATTTTTACAAGAATACTTGATCGTGGAACATAGACATAGTGTCTAATTAATTTATGCGGACCTCGTCACAATTGTGATATGTTACAAAACTTTTCAAATCATGAGGGGTGGTTTCCTGTTTAATATTATTGTTTAAATAATTAAATAAATTAACAAAATTAGTTATTAAATTTAGAAAATATTTTGTCTGCTTAATGATAACACCGAGAGAATATTTATTTTTAGACAAAAATACACATAAAATTACATCACACACACACACACACACACACACACACACATATAGTACATTTGTTACTTCCCTACCTGTAACAATACTGCAAGCAATCTGTAATGCCTGGTGTAATCATCATTTACAAACTTTATACGTGAAAACGAAAACTACCCCCAATCCAACTTCTCCATCGTCACAGGCCAGACGTGAAAGGCACACCGGTGTCCGGAATCCACCAATCTCCGTCCAAGAAATTTCCGACGGAGAATTTTCCGGCCTCAGCAGCACTTCTTACAACGTGAAATCCAGGCCATTTGACCCTCCATCCAGTCCTTGCACCACTTCCTGTATTCATATACTCGCCATAATACAAACTACTCAGAGCAAAATTTCCACTCCAAGGAAGCCACCCCGCAGGATCAATCAATTCATCTATCGTACATTTCATGAAAACTGTTCTTGAATATTTCTTCCAAGGCCTTCCTAAGTAAGTTTTGTATGAAATTTGGACAGGTCTTAGGTCCGAGGCTGCCGTGACAAGCGAATTATGGATGATGATGCCTGTGTTTTCATTGGGGTTTTTTCTTCCTTGAGCTGTCACTGTGTTTTTCTGATTGACCATAGGTTTTCTGACGTAAATATTGCAGTCTTGGATGACTGCAGCTGCGTCGCCAAAGATGAAATCTATCGTCCCATATATATCACAGTTGCGGTAAAATTGTCGTTGAGAGTGGACGTATAGGGTGTCTTGGTAGCCCTTGAAGCTGCAATCATAGAAAACGGAGAAATCAGAACCTACACGCAAGGCCACAGCTTGATGCTTTTGCGGTCCCGCTGTGTTCTCGAATGTCATTCCCCGGGATATAAAACCATCACCCGAAACAGCTGCATGTACAAAAATAATAGAAACAGAAAAGCCGCGTTAAAGACATTGAATATTAATGTCAAACAGAATGATGCTAGAGTATTTAGGTCCAATAGTTGAAGGTCAGTAATGGTTGAGCTCAAGCCAAATTTATTCAATCAACTTTATTAGTCAGGTCGAAGAGGATTCTTACCATAGTGCTAGTGGAATGAACGAACGGTGGGTACCAATGAACGAGTTTGAGTTGGAGAGGTTGGAGGTTTTAAGGATAAGTCGTTTGAAAGGTAGGCGTGATCTTAGAACTATATATGTATTGAGGTTGCCAAGTACTATTATTATAGGTACTGGTTTAGAACGTGCTCATATATCATCATTTGACGACTGGATTATTTTTTAGATCACTCAAGTATAAGGTGGGTCGAATTTCGATCCTCGTAAAATGATGCAGATACAGTAAAGTATTTAATCATTTTGGCCAAATTTGAGGGATTCTGAGCATTACTTTTGCTACATACATCAAATATTGACTATTATTACTAATATTAATGTCTCCTAATGAAAAGGTTTTGAACTTTTAGATAATTATAAAGCTTACCAAAACTTGCCGAACGGAAAGTGGTAGAGCCATCTAGGATATTCTTATTACCAGTAACAATTGTTGCATCGATTCCATCTCCAATGAACATCAAATTCTTCATAGATTTCTTGACCTCCACATTTTCCTTGTAAATACCCTTCTTAACATATATAACAAACCTCTTTGAGCCACTCCTCCGCTTCTTAGATGCAGCCAAAGCAGCAGAAATGGTCATATAATCACCGGAACCATCTTGGGCCACCACAATATCGGCTCTAATTTTCAGCACACCTGATGATTGGAGCAATTTCCGATCACTGGCCGAGACCCATTCTGGGAAATAATCATGGGCCAACAAACGCCGATTTTTGGTGTTGTACAGTGAAGCCGTGGCCAGCTTATTGATGGCTAGTGAATTGCTTAGGAAGTTCGAGAAGTCACTTAGCATGTACTGGAATGAGCCCAAATGAGAGGACAAGTTGAAATCAAGAAAGCCATTTTGGCATGCTTCTTCATTGGCAATTGCTGCACTTAGCCATGTTTGTGCATCAACTAGATTGGTTTTCGAGCCTACGGATCGATTAAGTTGATAGATGGTGTCTTCATAGAGCTCCAAACAGTCAGCCCAAGCTGATTTGGCTAGTTCATTGAATGAACTTAAGTCCAATTCTGAAATGAGCTTGTGGGCATTTACAGCTTGAGGTAGGGTTGCCGTTAGGCTTATTTCCCGCAGATAGAACAAGTTCTGGTCTAGGTTGGTTTGAGGGGTGGTGCTGATGAGGGAATTGCAGAATTCTGGGTGAGGTGTTTGGGAGCAAATGGAGGTATAAGTTGCACAATTTGCTACAGTAAAATGTGTTAGAAGTATGAGAAAAGTTAAGAATAACAAAATAGAAATGTGCTTATCCATGCGGAAGAGGGGGAAGAGTGACGAGATTTTATGAGACTAAATTAAGTTATAACAATTTGATGATCAGGCACAAGATTGGCAAAAATGGACTCTTATATATAGGGCTGTGTTTTGGACTTGAGGAGCACTTAATTAATTTCTATTAAGTAACAGCATTTAATTTATTAAGATTATTAATTGCCCGTGAAAATGAAGATGCATGGGACAATACATATTAGCCATGCACATATGTACGAGGCATTCATGAAAACGAAATCTTGGAAGTTTTATATATGGTTGTTTTTGAATGTATTCTTACAGGGGATTTGAATGGTACAACTTAGAGACACTTGTGAAACCACGGGGCATGATAGTGCTGGCTAGTTGATCTTTTTATGTATGGCTAGGGATTTGGCAAAGAAAAATATATATATATATATATATATATATGATTAATTATGAAATTAGAGGTGAAAATATATATTGTTAAAGACTTGACTTTATTAACTGTCCAGTTGTACTGTTTGTACAATAGTATATATGAGGTTTGAGATTTAAATCTTAACAAATTTTTAATCATAAAATTACATGTATAAATAAATAATTAATAATAATAATAATTGACTGCAGAAGTCAACGTATTAATCTACATTAATCACTTTAAATTAGCGTACTAGTGTGCAAATTAATTGCAAAGAAAGCATAGACACATGAGGGGCTTGAAATTATTAGTATGGAAACATACTTGAATTTTAGCTAGGAAAATGCTAAACAAAATTTTTTATCGTACCTCAAATAATATAATTTTGTACTTTATGCAACAAAAGAAAGATAGCATTAATGATAAAAATTCAAATGAAAATGTGAAAATGGTTATTATTTTGTAACAATATCATGTAATAAGTGGCAATTACTTTTTGCTGCATGAATAATGGCTCTAGTGACATGAAGAGTTTGTGTTTTAAAATGTTCTTAGTGCAACAGGTATGATGACAATTTAATAATAATAAAATATACTATTAATTGTTAAAAGTGATTGTTTACGCACAGTTATTATCATTATTAAGCTTGTGAAATTATTAGTGTAACAATAATTTTTTTTTTTTTGTCATTTTAATGTAAGCAATTAGATAACTTCATTGAAATCCAAGGCCACGGATAATCTGACAATTTGATTAGGGGGAATAAGTGCTGCAAGGAGTTTTATCTTTCTAATTTCTCGTTAAGAATCAAAATTGATATCTGAAATAATTTTAATATTAATTTTTGTGATATTTTTTTATTTCAAAAGGATATGATTTTTGAGTAATTTCCTTCAATTGTTATTCTTCTGATTATATTTCACCCATAAATTAGAATAGGTGGCACTTTAATGCAATGATAAAAGAGAATAATATATGTATTACAAGCATTTGCACTTTGTTTGGTTATGTTTTATCTTTGATTTTATTATGTGTTTATTGTGTGCTTTGGAAAAATGAATAATGAAAGAATAGTGGGAGAATGTGATTGATATTTGGTTATGTTTTTAAGAATAGTAAAAAAAGGGGGTTTGGAGAGTTTTGATATGTTTGTTTATGTTTTGTGGAAGGCATTTTATACTGTAGATGTCAAATCATTGTCTTTGTGTTGGAGTTTGGGGGTAAAATATGATATTAAAGAATTTTTGTATTTGTAAGGATAATAGTTAAAAATATTGTGTATATATGTATATATATGTAGTGAATGGATATGATTATGTAATGATTAAGTGGGTTGTATTATAATATTTTATGGATTTGTTTGTTAGTTGAAATTTATTTATTTATTTATTTATTATTATTATTTTAAATAAGTTTGAGTTTGTTGGATTAAAAAGGAAGGAGTGTTTGTAAAATATAGCAACCATGTTTTACGCAAAAAGGAAAAAAAAAACACATAAAAAAATCACAAAAGTCACCTTCAGGACACATGATAGGGTCAACTTTCGAACCCCTATTGATGCCATCGTTTGAACCAACGGACACGTTTGCTCTAACTCTTTTTAAGGTTTTTATTATTTAAAAATTAAAATACATAATTTATATATATTGATATATTTTTATTCTATCATTAAAATATAATTTTCAATAACTTATATATTTTATTTCAATATTCTATATATCTTCCCTTTTGTTATTATTACTATTATTCTCCATATACAACTTACTAAATCACTATACAATTATTATTTTCCTAATAACCTATTCAAATATAAATATATTTTTATTTTATTTTTCTTATCTTTTTATATTTTAAAAACATTGAAATATAAAATAAATACAAAAAATATCTTTTATTATCTTTTTAAATTTTAAGTGCAGTAATAAATTTATTATTTATTTTGATTGAATTTTTTTTTTTACTCAGAATATTTTCGATATATATTAGAAATCAAATAGGGATTACAAGACATGAGAGTTTAAACAAAAATTTTAAAAAAAAAGTACTTACTTCCCTTACAAAATATTTAGGGGGTGTTAAATCAAAATTATATCAATGCCAATATTAGCAAAAATTGAAAATAGAATATGAAAACAGATGAGCTTCCAACATTGGCAAATCCATGGCGGCCAAGCGCGCACGAAATACCCCGTGATGAACTCACTTTTCATTTTTATCTTTATAAGTTTTAGCCTTTAGGTGAACAAAACAGATCATATTAATTAATAAGGTGTGGCTGTCGCTGAATTTGATTGGCTAGCAATGCAGGAAAGTTCCTGTTTCGCCACTTGGCGAAGGCAACGCTGTCGGCTAAAGCTTTAACGCCAACTTAACAAATCTCTGTCTCTTTCTCTCCTTTTTTATTTTCAAGAAAAAGTAAACGAATCTAATATTGACATCACATCAGGGAAAGAAAAAAATAATCGATCAGTTTTCATCGTAGCCGGAACAAAAACAAAAAAAAGGCGTGCTGATAAAATTATATTTGTGATCTTGTATATTGATCTGTTTTTAGTTTTGTATTTTAAAGCACGGGTACAATAATTTGTATATTTTATTTTTTAAATAATATTTTTTATAATTTTAGTTCAATTTTCATTGTAAAATTTAAAATTTGTGGAACATAATCACATATAGGGCAAATGATTATGAAGTCTAAGGATTTCATTTGTACACAATAATATCATCTCAAATTAATTGCTTTTCCTAGCTACATCTTCATTGCAATGAATTACTCATGAATATACCATTGAGAATTTCATTTTCGATCTTTTGTAACAAAATATGTTTTATCTTTTATTTCATTTTACAAATACATGTGATCAAATATATTAACATATATTTATAAAATAAAATTCAAAATAAAACAATGATAGAAATTAATAAAAGATCCAAAATGCAACAATATATGATTAATAGATCATGTGAAGGTGGAGGCACAATTCTCAAATTACGCCGAAATAAAAATCTAGACTTGCATTAGATTGCATGACTTTTAAGATTAATTTAGATTGTTGGATTTGATAAAAATCCATCAAACTTAAAATTATCTATTGGCAAACCTAAATGGAGTGACGATAATATGTTCGCCCAATTCAAAAAGCCTTATGGAAAAAATAATTGAAAATAGAAGCACAAGATTCATTTTCTCAACTCTTCTAATCCTTTTCTGAAACCAAATCTTGTGCTCCTTGGGCCCTGACGGCCCAATCCCTCTCACCCCCAAGAAATCAGGCTTTCTGCCTTTAGTGGACATTGAATAAGTTCTCTACTAATCATGCGGCAGCTGACCGCAATCAAACTGCAGAACTTAGCGCCGGTAATGAATTAAATTTTAATTCAAATTCAATCTAAATTTGATTTAAATTTTA
>JACGDI010005394.1:1019218-1037193 GCA_014898725.1 Jacaranda copaia
TATGGTATTGACTAACAAAAATCCTATAAGATTTTGAGTAGAATTTGAATAAAAAATTCGATAATCAAATTCGAATTCGAATATGATAAATTCAACTCACATCCAATCCGTCGACAGCCTAGCAAAATTAAAGGGCCAGCTTATTAAAGGTATAAAATTGGTGTAATATAAGGTATAACCAAGACTCCATTATCATCACTATGTCTGATTACTAAAATAATGCCATTGATTAGTATTATTTTGCTAACAGAATATTATGACATAAGAACTGCTCATAATTAATTTCTTATAATTGTTACCACGAAAAATATTAATAAAATAAGCATCTAAGTTAATAAATTATTTCATTGCATTGTAAAATTATATCTTGACTATGATGTAAAAGATGTATTAATATTACTATTTTTAATTAATTATTTAATAAATAAAATAAATCATTTTTTTTTTTTTTCGTATTGAATCTAGTTTGAACCCAACCTATCCTACTTTAAACCCAGTTCAAACCTACTTCAAATTTATCTATTTCAATTCACGTTGAACCCATCCCATTTTAAATATAACGCACATAAGCCTAAACTAAACCCACCCACGCACCCGGTTATCGCCCAGTGATAAAACCAACTCAAAGAAGATAGCAATGCAACAATCCTATAACTGCATCGCGAGATAAGACCAAAAATCAAAATATAGAGGAAATTCATTTTCACAAAAGAAAGGGTAAAAATCCTTGCTTAATTTACTTTTGTGGGCCAATCTATAAGTGCTAATCAATTTGCCCCAAAATCGATTTCTTAAGTAATGATTTTTCTGTAGTCATTTTGTATAATTTCCTTAAGTTCCTGACGGAAACTTTTTTTCCCCCTCACTTGGAAAAGCTCAAAAGGAGAAAAAGAAAATTATTGAAACACCCATCTAGGCCATGCTGGCAATTTATATATTTTATTTTTATTTTTATTTTTATACACACTCAGATTAAGAATTTACTAGGGTTTGAACTTCTTACTTTCCATATAATATAAAAAAATTTATGTTATTGAAATACAAGCCACTCGATTGCATGTGAAGAATTAGGACAAACTCTTGAATGAACGACCAAAAATACCCAAAGATTTGCTCTCATGGGAAGAAGTAAATACCAAGCTTTCATTTGTTTATTTATTGGTCATCCTTTTTCATCCCCAACAGCGCTGGGCAAATCCTAGATCGGTACTCTGCCTTTGGCCATCACCAAAAATGACTATAATTGGACGCATGAGTGGTGTAATAATAACTCTATACATACCCCCACATGAAGGACTCATCTTAAAAAGTTCGAAGGGGCGAACCCGTGAACCCCCTCTTGGAGCCTTGCCCTATAGGCAATAATGATATGCATATGTGATAAATCTTTGTTAAGTCTCCCTTTCACTCCAAACTGGCCTTCCCCAGCATCACATGGATGCCTAATATACGCCCCATATGTTCCCATCCCATCTCATTTGTCTGCCAGCCTAAGTTGTATAATTCCACAATCTTGGCTACTAACACTTCCAAAATACCCTCTATGATTGTGGTTGTTATGCCTGCATTCCCCCTCGCTCTCGCTCATTCTAATTCGGGTACAAAAGCTGAGTTTCGATATAAAATATTAAGTAACGACATCAAGTTTGTCGTTGAAATATATACTAAGTTATATAATTTTTTTTATTTTATTATAATATAACTTTTTAAAAAATTTAATAATAAATTTGACCCAGAAATTTGGGACCTTTGTCTTCTGTCCATGACCACGACGATGCCAGTTTTTAAGTGGTCTCTCCCAGTAATGAGCTCATTATGCAGAAATGTTTCCTATAAAATTCTAGAATTGCTGGATAAACAATTCAATTCAAGAGCTGCCACACAAAATAATGAAGATTCTTGATCTCTTTTATATTTCTTTAAAATAAAAAGACTATCTTACCCCATAATTACTAGTTAAATTACTGAAAATATCACCTAAAAATGGTATGTATTAAATTATCTTACTGAATATAATTAATCAACACAATTTTCTATTTTTTTTTATTCTTCTAAATTATCATTTGAATTTCAACACATTGGACAAAATAAACATAATCTAGCTTCACAAATCACTATATATGCACTTAATAATAAATCAACGTAATCAATTGAACCGATACTTTCCAATTAATATACCACCAAATAAAACTTAGATTAAAGGATATGAGCACATCAGCTTCAAATAATCGTACTATTTAATTCAAACAATTTGCATGCAAACCCAAGGAGTTCCCAAAGTACTCGATCTGGTTCTTATTTTCTTTTTTGTCTTTATGTAAAACATGTTTCGGTACGTTTTCCCTTCATGATTATTGATGTTGAAATCAAACACGCCACCATTTTTTGCACACTTGATTTCAATTCCTTTTTATTTTAGCATTTCAATGGTAACAATTCAGTTTCATGGTGCTGACAATTAAGTCCAAGCTCTTTTTCACACCCTTGAAGACAAAGTTCTTTTTAGGTCACCTAAACATTAATGATTATTGTACGAACATAATTATTCTTTAATTACTAATTAATAGATTAATTACATTACGTAAAAAGTGGAAATTTTTAAATATATTTTGCATGTGAGTTGCCAACATAACTTCACATGTCTTTTAACATTAAGAACATAATGTGGTGAAACAATTAAAATAGACAGGATATCCTCCCTTGAATCAATTTTATATTCAAACAACATAATTAAAGTAACAAAACGTTGGCACACCACAAAACCCGTTGAATCATAATGTTGTTAAAGTGATCAAAGGCTGAAAGTGAAGATGAGTCCAGAAATACACAAAAGAAGAAGAAAGAGAAAAATGCTGCGTAAAATTAATTCAAATTTTTTAATATTTCAAATCAATCATTCATTATGAATAATCAATAAGTATATAAAATATGTTATAAAAAATTATTTATTTATAAGCATACTTATAAATGCTCACTTCACACATATTCATAAAATAAAATAAAACATGCTAAAAAGTGAAATTAGAGCAGCCAAATGAAGCACCACCTTACCAATTGGCTGCCCTCATTCAAGTTCTAAAGAATGACGTCTTCACAACAGAAAAATTACACTCCAAAGTCCAAGCCCAAATATATGTGATATACATCCAAACAGAACATAAACATATACACTGCTCCTCATCAACTTACTTTACTCCTTTTCACATTTTTCATTAACTACACATATTTTTAACTAATCAGTAACCTAACCTAAAAATTAATTTTGACGCAATGTATTAGTAAATTAGATAATCTTTCATGGGATGATAACCTTAGCAACATAGCTATTCACGAGGGCCAGGGCATTGCTCGTCACCTCCTTCACCTTCACCGTCCGATCGCAGACGTCCATTTTCAGCGGCCCGTCAGCCACATCCTGGAATCCGTCCGTACAAGTGTCTTCATTCGTTAAGGCCGCGCTCATCCACGTCTGCACGTTGCTCATCTGAAACCTCAGCTCCTCGCCTGTCCCTGTGAGCCGGCGCATCTGCTTCAGCGACCCCCGTATCTGGTCCACCGCGTCGCCGAAGACGGTGAAGCAGTCGTGGAGGGCGGCTGCTGCCCGGGGGTCCGTTCCGTAGTCGGCTTCGCGGGAGAGGTTGGCCACGTAAATGGACATGCGGGTGGCGCGCGAGAGGCTCACGCCGACGGCTACTTTGGCGAGGCGAGCTGGGTCTCTTTGCACGGCATTGGCGTAGCCCGATAGAGAGTGGTAGCAGAGTTCCGGGTATAGTGTGGTTTGGCAACTCGCCCGAATGAATTCCGTGGCGTTGGCGGCTGACGAGGAGGCGGGACCGGCGGAATAGGCTGCTGCGGCGGAGTAGGCAGCGAGAAAAAGGATGATAAGGAAAAATGGACGTAAAGTTCTCATGGTTTAAGCTTCAAGATTTGTGTGCGTGTGTGCTTGTCTCTGTGTGTGAAGGGAGTTCAATCTATGGATATGGAAGTCTGAGTTTGGGCGCAGTCAGTTCGTGGAATCGCGGGGGTGAATGGAGTTTAAGTAATGGACTAATGGCCCATGCTAATAAACATGTGATGTGACGATTATGCCCCTTGTGTGAAAGGAAGTATGTGCTTCTCTAATTTTCTCTCTGGCACATGTATGTATATGATTGTTATTTTGTTTAGGTAGTAAAGCTGGAAAGCTCCATAATTCCCAATTTTAAATGGGATAGTAATGCTTTAACATTAGACCTATTTCAGAATCTTTAAGCAATTATGTCAAATATAGATGTGGTTCATAGAAATCATTAGGAAGTTTTGCACTTTTTAAAACATAGAGGGCCTAGCTAGCTAGTGACCATTTGCTTAATCTTACTTGCTCTATAAAATTTGTGGTGTTAGCTCAATAAAATTCATGATTTGGCTTAAACCTTAAATTGCGGAAGCAAAGCCATCCTGAGCAATAAAAGAAAAGATTCGTTAAGATTTTGACGCGATAAGAATTGCCGTTGTACGAATTCACGAAGCACTATTAGTGCGGTGTTGGAGAGGATTTTTCTAACAACTTTTATTTTTGCATAAATAAAATGTTATTGCAAAAATTATTGTGAAAGTTGAGAGTTTTTAAGAATACAAGTGAAAAGTAACAAAAAGTTGCAGATATTTGCTTTTTAAAATTTTAGTTTTTTTTTTAATTTAAATTTAAATGATTAAAATTTAAAAATAGAAGCACCACCCTCAAACATTTCAAAAATATTAAAATTCAATTGAAAATTTAAAAGCATTTTTTTGAGTTGCTGGATGCAACCTCTTAGTCTTACTACAAGCACAGATAGACACGCAACAACCGCTTATACACACAAAATTGGCAAAATATTAATGGCTATCTCATCTTCGCTCACCCGTCATCGCATTTGATCTGCTGCCTAATGGGATGGGGTGATGTTGGACAAATTCCTTGTGACATCTCTTTCCTGTATCGCATGTGAACATCAATTTTTGGACCCTTGTCTCGTAATCGAATGGTGCAAAATTATTTCCCTTTACAATTCTCTGAGAAAAAAATAATGAGTTTCGGTCCAAAATTTAGAAAATGTAGAACCTTCTGAGGCTTCGGTCTTCTTTTGTCGGATTATAAGGTAAAGTTTGGAAAATAAGGAAAATCTGTCGGTTTCGGTGAGAAAATAAGCGCCTATTCTAAGTACTAACAAACGGGTAACTGCAAACTAACAGAGTCAAACAAAATGGACTTTTGCAACCAGACAAAATAATTTCATAACTCCTATATTACCCTTTTCGATTTACTGGCACAAAAATGTGGTTCTTAATATTTGAATTTTATTCTTTTTTAATATATTCGACGATTTAGCTCCATGCTCTAGGCATTGGTAATTATTATGTTTTCCATGGTTAGAACAAAGAAGGGGCCGGGTAATATATCCTCTGGTAATGCTTTTTTACTTTTTTATTTTCTCTTTTTTGCGACAACGATGTTATGCATACAAATCAGCTTTTGTCTTTTTTTATTTTTATTTTGAAAATAAATTGATGATTTGGAGGGTGTTTGACTAAATTTATTTAAATATAATGATCTTATAAATTAGCTCATCTATCTTATGAGATATTTTTAAAAGATTTTAAATTTTATTTTAAAAATAAATTTTAAAGTGTTTGAATAAAGTAAGATTTTAGGATTTATAAGACATTATTAATAGCATTTTTATAATTAATGTGGTTGAAATAAAAGGAGTTTGTTAATTTTTTTTTGAAAAAAAATAGGCACTCCTTAATTATTATTTAAAAAAAGCTTATAAATTTCTAATATTTTATTTCAGCTGCTTATAAATTCTTTTTTTTAAAAAATTTTTTCAAAAAACTTTATGACTCTTGTTAATTCACAAATATTTTATAATATGCTTTATTAAGAGCCCATTTGATGTGTTTTTAAAGTTATTTTCTGTTTTCTACTAAATTTAAAAAGTAAAAAGTTAGTCATGGGTTTAGATTTGAAAATAAAATATTATTGGAATATTTTGTTTAAAATAAAATAATTGTATAGGGTTGAAAATGAGATGTATTTTGAATATTGCTATGTTTTAGTATTAAAAGTCGTACAAATAAAAGTAGAAAAAAATAGGATGTAAAATGAAGAGAGAATGTTATAATGTGTTTGAAAAAATGTTTGAGAACGAAAATGTGTGTGAAAATTGAGGAAAAATTAATAGCTTTCTATTTTTATTTTTTGAAGAAAATAAAAATAGAGAGGGGAAATAAAACCAAACTGGCTGCAACAAATTTATGAACTCATTGAAACATCCTTTATTAATAAAATAAAACAGATTTGAATATATGATAAATTAATTAAAGAGCCAGACATTGTATTAGAAACATAACAAATCAATTACAAAAGTCAAAACTCACGCAAATCATTTTTCTTCGGGTGGTTATCATGTCCTCTCGACGGATTTGATGGTAACAAAATTTGCCACTTAAATGGCATTTTAAATTATTAAAAGGTAAAAGGATTAACTAATCCCAATGATATGAAATCAGCTAACTAATTACCTTCTTAAAAGAATAATTTTCTTGATTTAATAATTCTATTTGTAAACTTGTTGTAAAGGATATTCTATCAAAAAAAATAAAAATTACCTCCTTATATTATCACTTGACTTTAGTTTATATCATTTACTAATTAGTTAGATATGATCAATATACTCATATAGATATGTGGGTGTGTGTATATTAATATATACTTATAAAATTTCTGAAATATTGATCTTTTTTTTTTTAAATCAGTTAATGTGATATTATAAAGTATTAGTCATTAATTTCTTGATATTGTATATTTTCCTTCAAAATATGAAATAGAACATATTGTTAGTTAAAACTCTTCTTAATTTATTCAAAAATATTAAATATTATTAAATTATTTTAGTACTGTAAATTTTAAGTGTTATCGTATGTGGCATATATATATGTGTATATCTAGCAATTTTTCTCCTTTAATGATCATGATAACAGTGAAAAATTCATTATTTTTATTATTACGCATACAAGGGTATGTTGGTTACTTCTAATCTAACAACACTAAAAACTGAAGTTAGGTATTATTTGCCTTATTTTGGCAAAACATGAGGGGTTTAATTTCACAGGGAGTTATTGCCTTTTTATCATCTCTGGAGGAGTTCACATACCATTTACCCAAAATTTACATCAACAGGCTTTTTAACTTTTAATCATCCCCTCTTGATCATCATCAATTTTTGACGATTGCGAACTTTATGATACATTGTCACAAGCATTTATTGTCTTAAATGAAAGATATTTGATATATCTAAATCTCCATTAATTAGACGACATTCAAATTGCAATAAATTGTGTTTAAATTGATAAATTTGAAGTTCAAAGTTTTTAGTCCAATGTCTTGTAACTCTCCTATATCATGTGAGAGGCCTTGTATTCGATCCAAATGGGCGTCTTTGTGTGCACCTTCCTCTTGGTTGTAGTTTTATAAAATTTGTATTTCCATCTTCTATTGTAGTCTTGTGAAATTTGTAGCTCCATTTTTTTGATTTGATATTTATATTCTACTGATTTGTTGTAAGAATTATCTATAAACTTGTTATAAATGATATTCTCTAAAAAAGAAAAAAGTTCAAAGTTTTTAAATTTATAATTACAAATCTATTTTATTTGGATAATTTCCTGTGATAATAAATTCCAAATCACTGAGAAATGGTTTTAATTTTTTTTCTGAGTTATCGCAACGTATCTAAAAAATTCACTTAATATATGAAATATTTAAAATTATTTTTCTAAATTCTTGCATCCAGACACGCACAACGTAAGTCATGAGAACAATACATAGGTTCTATTATATAAATGTTTATAAAATCCGAAACCTTTAAAAATAAGTCAGAAATACGCGTAATAGCAACAAATTAAAAGAAGATAGGGCTAACATTTTTGCTTTTGCGCCAGTTTCGGTTGGCTTTCTACGCATGATTGCTGCAGCTGCGTGAAAAGGTTTAACAGAAATATTTGCAACAACAACCAAAAAAAAAAAAGAAAAGAAAAGAAAAGAAAGAAAAAATTATCTCTTTATTGGACTGATTAACGAACAATTTTAACATACGTTCAAAAATTAAATAAATAATAAAGAATTTTAACAAATCTATATATATATATATATATATATATATGTTCTTAAGAGTAAATGAAGTATCTCAATTTTTTTTCAAGTTGATCAAATTTTAAAAATGAAATGAGGAATTTTAGGAAAAAATTTTCATGCAGATGCCAATTGAGCTTGAAATTATAACAGTACCCTTTCTTGCGATGTAAATTCTTTGGTAAAGGCAATTAAAGCTATTTACCTTAGGTCGGGACTATATTATTTAAACGCCCTTTACAACTCTATAATTTTCGTCATTTCAATTTACAACTAAAATTTAAGTTTGGCATAGTTGAAGTTTTTTCAAGTTCACCTCCTCAAATATGAAGGCGATCCTTCAAATCCTTTGAAAAATTTTATTGCTTTTGCTTGCACACAGCTTTGCTCCGTCAAAATAAAGCACGACAGAATAAGTTAAAGTTGTCGTTTCCTTGTTAGAAACTTGAATCCTTCGAATTCAAATTCAGGAAGAGTTGTCCATGAAAAGAAGGAATGAAAAATTGAAGCAAATTAGGGGCCTACTCCCATAAATTTAAAGATTGTGGGAAGCACTTTGTAGCCCACCATTTCTTGTCAGGTATGAAACTTAAATTTAAATAAATTTTAAAAATGCGTGTATATATATAAATAAAAAAATAAATATAGTAAAGGATGATTGCCCATGCTAGCTCGCCTCAAGCTGTTATTTCCAAAATATTACCAACATGCAAAAGTGCACCAAAATAGATAAATATCACAATTAAAATTATCAAAAATTGAAACACATAATCACAAGATGGCAAAACGTGCAATTTATCAAATTATAATTTCAAGTACAACAAGCATGATCCAAATTTAGCATAATCAAAACATAACAAAATTCGCGCATATATTCAACTAGATATGAGTTTTAAAAAAGTCAAAATTACAAATCAATTGAGACATTAAAATAATAAAGCATGCTGTCAGTATGAGTAATTTAATACAAAAAAAAAAAAAAACCAAAGCAAGGAACTTATCTAAAGATTCTGTATTATAACAGAACCAATTAAAAGACCAAATCACAAAATTCTGTTTGTTTTGAAGAAATGAATGCCTCGACTAACCAATGTAACGTGTACAACATTGCTCCTCCCAATGTGAGATGATTTAGAACGATCAGGTACACTCCGTCTCATTCACCTCGAATAGTACTCAATCTTTAGAATTAGATAGTTTACTGAATGGAAGAGATGGAGATATATCAAAGAGGGACGAGGAAGATAACTGCTATCAGAAGAGGGAGATATCTGAGAGATAATTGCTATCAGAAAATGGGGTTTTTTATGTGTGTGCGCTTCTCCAAGTCTGCCAAGAGCAGACTATTTATAGGAAAAATTAGGGCCAGCTGCAGTCAGAGTCTGCCAGATCATGGCATCCAACATGTCTCCAGCCATATCCCTAATTATTTGCCTAATCCCCCTTATCCAATCTGATCTCCAACTAATCCCCCTTATCCAATCTAATCTCCAGTGGTTAGACCCTTATTCGTATTTGGTTAAATCTGTAAAGGGTCTTACTCATACCTTTATTTGATCAAGCTCTGATTAAGGTAGTTTAAATTCAAAATTTTAATTGAATTTTGTCTAAAAAGATAAGAGTGAGATTGAGACAATTTGCCTTAACGCCTGCAACCTGAATCCATAGTCGGGCCAGGCAACGGTGTTGGTGCGCACGTGTGATCCACTTATATGAAACCCTTAATAAACACTTTATCAAACATTCATTCTTAAGCTTAATATAAACTAGTCCACACTTGTTTATAATACCAATGTGGAGCAAATGAATATACAAAACTTAACCATTTTTCTTCCTTTATTTCAACACCATAATTATCTTTGGATTCCAACTGTAATTGGCATCCATCCAAATATAATTAAACATGTAATTAGGCCTAAATAATGCCAATTACAATAAACCCCCACAAATCCATAGATAATGGCTATTAGATTCAACTGTAATGGTTTATTTTGATGAATATGGGATTAATTTGCATTAATTAGGAGGGTTAATTAGGAATGGGTAGGGTTAGGTGGGGTTCGGGTTGGGCATTTATCTTGCGGGTAGGGTTCGGGTTTGACCTTTAAAACCCACAGGGTGGGTAGGGGTCCTATAAAACCATTGTGGAGCGGGTTCAGGTTGAGTTAAAACCCGCCCCAACTAGCCCCGTTGCCATTCCTAGTTGGGGACAAATTAAGTCCTTTAGTTAGAGGGTCTGCAATATTGTCTTTTGATCTAACAAAATCAATTGCTATAATCCTTTTAGACACCAACTCCCTTATAGACTTTAGTCTAATTTGAATGTGTCTTTTAGTTTTTTGATTGAACTTTAAACTTATAATCTTTACAATTGTGGTTTGGTTATCACAATGTATTGCAATTCCCAGAAGAGGTTTGGTCACCATGGGCAATTGTACCATCAGCCCATACAACCATTCTGCCTCTGTCCCAATAGTGTCATAAGCACATAACTTAGCCTCAAAAGTGGACTGAGTTACCAAAGTCTATTTAGTAGACTTCTAAGAGATAGCACCTCTACCTAAGGTAAATACATATCCTATACACCTATTACTTTTGAAGTTTTTGGTTGTCCAGCTAGCGTTACTGTACCCTTCCGGCACTATAAGAAATCTCTTCTAATGCAAAACTAGTGAAGTTGAGCACTTTAGACAATGAAATACCCTATCCGAAGCCTCCTAATAGGTTCAATTAGGACAGCTTGTATATTTAGCAAGCTTAGAGACCACAAATGAGATATCTAGTCTCGACCCATTTGCAATATATTACAAGCTATCAATTATTTGAAAATACTTTAATTGAGATACTGGTACACCAGTTTCATTTTTAAAGAGAGCCATTGAAGAATCATATGGTGTTTTTGCTATTCTACTTTGTTGATATCCAAATTTCTCAATTATCTTCTCAACATAGTGAGATTGAGAGACTACTATACCCTTAGTTGAACGAGTTAAATTAAGTCCAAGAATCATTTCAGCAACACCTATATCTTTCATTTCAAACTTATTATTTAAGCAATACTTAGTCTCATTGATTATCTTAGTGTTGGAGTCAATCAACAAAATGTCATCTGCATACAAGCATAACACAATATAGTTATCACATTTAACTTTACAGAAGACGCACTTGTCATCATTGTTTACTGTGAAGCCAAATGATAGTATGGTTTTGTCAAACTTTTCATGTAATTGTTTAGGTGCTTGTTTCAAACCATAAAGTGATTTAACAAGCTTACAAATTTTTCTCTCATTTCCAAAACTACAAATTCCTCAAGTTGATCCATATAAATTTCTTCCGAAAGATCACCATACAGAAAGGTTGTTTTCACATCCATTTGGTGAATAGGAAAATCATATATAGAAACCAGTGCTATGCACACTCAGATGGTAGTCAAATGAGCAATTGGGGAATAGGTGTTGAAGTAATCTATTCTCTTTTTTGGCCTGAACCTTTTAGCTACTAACCTGGCTTTAAACTTATCAATAGTTTCGTCAGATCTAAGTTTCTTTTTAAAGATCCACTTGCTTCCTATAGTAGTACACCTTAGAGGGAGATCGACTAATTTCCATGTCTCATTTGAGATAATACAGTCGATCTCACGTTTAATGACTTCTTTCCAATGCTTAGCTTCAGGAGAAACCATAGCATCCTTAAAGGTAACAGGATCGCCCTTGACATTGTAAATAACAAAGTTACTCCCAAAGTCCTTAGCAATTCTAGCTTTTTTATTCCATTTAAGTTCATCTAGTTCTCCTAGAACTATGTCACTACTACTAGGACGATCCCTCATATTTGTCATCTTTTCCACATGATCAGGAATCAATGTAAACTCAAGGGTTGAATCTAAAGAAACATTTTAAGGTATCCCAATCTTCATGGAAAATACGTTCTCAAATAACGTAGTATCGTGAAATTCAATTATAGTGTTCACATCTATGCCCGAAATTTTTGATTTAATAACCAAAAATATCATAGCATAAGATGTTTCCACATAGCCTAGAAAGACTACATCAACAATCTTAGGACCTAGCTTCTTCCTCTTATGTTTAGGGACTAGAACTTTTGTAAGACACCCCCACGCATGGAAGTATTTTAGACTAGGTTTCTTACCTTTCCAAACTTCAAATGGAGTGCTTTATTTATGTTTCAGGGGAACTCTATTCAGAATATGGCATGCCGTATTAAAAGCTTCCCCCCACATGTACTTGGGCAATCCAAAATTCAAAAACACACTATTAATCATGTCTATAAAAGTTATATTCTTTTGCTCAGCTATCCCATCAAAGTGGCAGAATAAGGGGCAGTTTCTTCATGAACTATGCCAAAATTTTGGCAATATTCATGAAATAGGTTGGACCCATATTCTTTGCCCCTATCTAACTTTAATCGTTTAAGTTTTCTACCAATTTATGTTTCGGCTTCATTTTTGAACATAATGAACTTTTCTAGTGCTTCATTTTATATTTTAGTAAATAAACTAAACAATACCAACTGCTATCATCTATTAAGGTGATAAAATATCTTTTATTGTCTTTTCTTAAGACCCTATTGAACTCACAAATATCTATGCGCACTAAGTTAAGAATTTCAGTTTGCCTTTCAACCGATTGGTAAGGCTTTTTCACTTGTTTAGCTTCAACACAACTTTGACATTTATGACCTTGTTCAATTTTATGTTTAGGAATTAGATTTAATTTTATCATTCATTTGACAGAACTAAAATTTAAGTGTTTTAAATGGTTATGCCAAATAGACGAATTCTCAATGACATTAATGACATAAAGAGTAGAAAATTCAACTTTATTAGAATCAATAATGTTCTCAACTCGCAATTTAAACAAACCATAAAAAATATAGCATTTACAAATAAAAGTGTTCTAATGTAAAAGTACAACTTTATTTGACTTGAAAGAAATTTCATAACCCTCCCTAACTATTACATAACCACTTATTATATTTTTTTGAACTATTGGGACATGATGCACCATTTGCAGAGACAATATACGCCTTGAAGGAAATTTCAGGTCCATGCGTCCTATCCCGAACACTTTGGTTGCACTTGAGTTCCCCATCATCACAGTTTTTCCGCTAACAGGTTGATAAGATACAATCAGTGATTTGTCAGCACAAACGTGCACATTAGCACTAATGTCTATCAGCCAATCATAGGGTTCGTAGATAAAGAATAATTTAGGTTTGAAAGAAACATACTCATCAATGGATGCATCAGGAACTCCAGCCTCACTGGTGTTTCCAACAACCATGTTGACAATTAGTCCAGCAGACTAAGCTTTAGCCCTAGCTTTCCTAGAAGGATGCTCCTTAGCCTAATGCCCTTTTTGTCCACAATTCTAGTAAGGCCTGTTTGCCTTCAATTTCTTATTATTTTTAGCTTTTTCTTTATTGATGGTTTTAGAGTTTGAGTTCAAATCAACTTTCTTCTTTCCTACCATCACATTTGCCTTAGGATGATACTCAATAGAAACATTATAAGATTGTTTTCTTTGTTCCTCTTCAATACTTATGGCGATCATCAAATCATCTAAAGTCAATTTCCCTTTGATGCTTTACATTCATGCCAAAATTTTCCCATGACTTGGGGAAGTTATGGATAATTGACAAGACCATGAATTTTTTAGGAAGTTTCATATCAACATCAACCAGGGAATGCTCTAGATTGATTAATTCATGTGTTTGTTTAGATACATATCTACCCTCAACTATATGATACTTTAGGAATTTGGAAACCAAATACTTTTCGAGCCTTTGCTCTTCAGTATTGGATTTCCTATCTAATTCATCTCATAAAGACTTAGCCTTACAGGAATCAGAATAGTATACATCAAGAGTGTAACAGACAAAGCTGACAAAATCACTCATCGAACAATGTGATCCTTCATTTTCCAATTGGTTATTTCTTTAGTTTTAGGATCAGTTTCAGTTGGTTTTGGCATGGTCAATTGAATCAACGAAAGAAGACCTTAATCATCAGCCAAATTTTCATACATTATTGCTAACGCTTAAAGTACTGGCTCGTGAACTTTTTCAGTAGATCGAAAAGGTCAACTTTCACTGACACAACTTCACCAATAGCATAAATAATTGAAGCCATTGCAGTTTTCTCAAGAAATAAAATAACAATCCTAAAGCAAGATATCTAGGCAAACAACCAGAATTTTCGAACAAGATTCCTAAATAGGATATCTAATTAGAAATCTTAGCAGATAAAACACACGTAAAGTTCATTTCTTCAAGATTGTTGTTTCCAAGATATTAACAACATGCAAAAGTGCACCAAAATAGATAAATATCACAATTTAGATTATCAAGAATTGAAATAGATAATCACAAGATGGCAAAATGCGCGATTCATCAAATTATAATTTCAAGTATAACATGCATGATCCAAATTCAACATAATCTAGGCATAACAGAATTCATGCATATATTCAACCAAATACGAGTCCAAAAAAGCCAAAATTACAAATCAACCGAGGCATTAAAACAACAAAGCATGCTATTAATATGTGTAATTTAATATAAGGAAAGCAATGAACTTATCTAAAGATTTTGTATCATAACAGAACCAATTAAAAGACCAAATCATAGATTTCTATTTGCCTTGAAGAAACGAACACTCTGACTCACCAGTGCAACAAGTATAGCGCTACTCCTCCTAGGATGAGATGGTCCAGAATGATTAAGTGCACTCTGTCTTGTTCACCTTGAACAATACTTAATTGCCAGAATCAGATAATTCAATGAATGAAAAAAAGGGAGATATATCAAAGAGAGACAAGGAAGATAACTGCTATCAGAAGAGGGAGATATTTGGGAGATAACTGCTATCAGAAAATAGGGTTGTTTGTGCGTGTGTGCTTCTCCAAGTTTGCTAAGGGCAAACTGTGCCAAAGACAGTCAGAGTCTACCAGATCATGGCCTCCAACACGTCTCTAGCCATATCCTTAATTATCTACTTAATCCCCCTTATTCGATTTGATCTCCAACGGTGATACCTTTATCCGTATTTGGGTAAATCTCCAATGAGTCCTACTCAGACCCTTATTCGATCAAGCACCAATTAAGGTAGTTTAAATTCAAATTTTCAATTGAATTTCATCCAAAAATATAGGACTAAAATTGAGACAATTCACTCTAATGCCCGCTACTTGGACCTAGGCTAGGCAGCGATGGCACATGGTATGGTCTACTTATATGAACCCCTTAATGAACACTTTATCAAACATTCATCTTAACTTCAATATAAACTAGTCCACACTTGTTTATAATACCAATGTGGGATAAGTGAATATACAACACTTAACTATTTTTCTTCCTTTATTTCAACACCATAATTATCTTTGGATTCCAACCATAATTGACATCCATCCTGATATAATTAAACATATAAATTAGGCCTAAATAATGCTAATTACAACACAAGCAACTAAAATAGATCGGGTCCTTCATCATACCCATACTTGCCCTCATTCATATGTTAGGGTTTCGATTAATTTCTTCATAATCTATTTCTTTGGCATCTTCTTTGTTATTTTAGGGAGGAATTAAGGGCTAAATAATAGGTGCGATTCATTTTTAATTTTTATAATATTACTTAAGAAATAGAGGTTCTTGGAACGGGATTAAAGGCTTGAAATTATTTTTTATCAATATTTTTTATAATATTGTCTTAAATAAAGCATCGGTAGCTAAATGCTAGAGTGACATTAATTATTACTTTAAATGACGATATACTTAGAAAATAATTGTAATTAAAAATTAAAATCTTATTTTTTGACGCCTATAAAAGATAGAATTAATAAATTTAAAACAAAAGGAAGCACTTTTTCTTTGGACCCATCAGTGAAGATAAACATGGGATTTTATAAGAGCAACAACCACAATGCCCCACAAATTTAGCCGAGAGGCCTTTGAACTTAATAATTTGGTCGAAAATGCGGCGCATTGTCCGATCGAGAGCCAATCAGGAAAGTCCACGGAGGCATCTTGAATTCGTCTTCCTTAATTTTCTGGTCTTTTTCCTTGGGAAATTAAAGTGGCAATCTTAATCAAGACGATGATCCCTCACAAAGCAGAATTAATTAGAGATATGGATGTCCGCCAATCGTCTGATTAGGCAAAATAATTAATTATCCGGCTTGCGTTTTGCACAAGTTCCTAAAAATATGAGCCTAATGTGCGGCATTATTGTGTGATCAAGATATGACCACCGTGCAAGACAGTTCAACACAAGATAGATATTAGCACTCATAATTGCACGCTATTATGATGTGTCAAATATTTGGTTATGTTTATCGAGAATAAAATTATTTTGAAAAAATATAATTATTTTCTTTTTAAAATAAAAAAATTTCAAAATATCTTATACTATTCTTCATTATTCCTAAAAAATTTTCATTTTTCAATATATACATACATATTATATATATTTTATTATCATTCTAACAATAAAAAATCTCTTAATTTTATTTTCATCCTAAAAATTCAATAAAAAATATTAATTTGACTATTTCAGTAAACAATGTCTCCTCTCAAAGCATAAACAAACATACCAAGATTCTCCAAAATTAATTTTTTACTATTTTCCAAAATATAATCAAAAATCAATTATATTTTCCAGCACAATTTTTAATTCGTCTCTACCGAGGGATAATTATCAAAGAAATTGCAATAGTGGAGTTAGTATATTTGGTTTCTTTCTTTAATACACGAGAAGACATGATGGGGTACTCCACTCTAATAATTTTGGACTTACTTGTCGAAATACATACCCTATTGTCTTCAAGTATTTTGATTTAAATCATATTTACAATTTATTCAGTAAATTTGTCACCCAATTTCACTGCATAGAAGATTGATTTACGAGACTGTTATTATAAATTAATTCAAACTCATAATCTCTTTATAAAAAATTATAAAGAAAATAAATTGGACTCTCAGCTTAAAGTGAAAAATTAATCTTGTAAAACGTCAAGTATGAAAAATTTAATAATAACTACGAAAAATCAAATATATCCTTAAATGGTGATCTCTTATTTAATCACTTCAAGCATTAACAGCTTCAGTAGAACTGCATTTATATAAATTTATGACATATGATTGGAGTTAATGTGACATTCGGGGTATCAATAACTAATCGTACATCAAGCCACTAATGGACGCGCACAAACTATATGGTCCAATATGAATACGCGATAAAGCAAGAACCGGGCCGCTACCTTTTTGTGCATTTCAACGGGACAACCTCGACCCCGCACACTAGAAGCTTCACTAACACAAATTTTAAAACCTGCAGAAGTCCATTCAAATTAATTAATGCTATAACTAACACATGACACCAAACCGAGATGGAAACTTAGCCACCGGAACTCATGCCACCTTGGTGCAAAGATGAATGAAAATTCATGTCCCTTTAAAAAAATTGTTATAATTTATTCAAATCATATGCATTATTCGATGTTTATGTATTATACATTATTTATCTTACTTGATTGGGTATCCCAATTGAGGACTCCAAGGCCAAGCAGTGGCAAGACAAATCCAAAGTAAGGAGAACCTGTACGCAATCCAAAGTAGCTATCGGATGAGTCTTGTTTGGATGGCCAAGATACTACCATGTGGCCCATTAGCTTGTGACTTGTTATTACCATGAATAGCACTTTATTCCACATTTAGCAAGCATAATTCACTTTGAATAGCTTTTCACTTTAAATATCCAATATTCATTACATATTTTCGACCTAAGATTTAATTTAAGCGT
>JACGDI010005394.1:1037293-1058494 GCA_014898725.1 Jacaranda copaia
TCTGGACAGGTAAGACACCTTAACATAATGAGCCGAGCATTGAAAAAACTGCTCGTGAAAGAATTGACCCCAAGAAGTTGACGTTTCTCAACACATACAAACGGAAAAAACAACAGTATGTTGTTTGAAGCTGGATTTAATTGCTTAAATCTTTTTTTTTTTCTTTCCCCATTTGTATAGGATAGATTAAATAGATTTTTTTAGTTTTTCTCATACTTAAGTTGTATTATTATGAATAACTATATTTTAGGAAAAAAAGTTAACCACATCTGGAAGCTAATTGGCTAAACGTATTTTAAAAATGTTATAATTGTACAAGTTTTAAAGAACTTTTGGATCTTATAAAATATTAGATTTGTTTTAAAAACAATCTCTTAAATTATTTAAATAAAATAAGAGTTTTGAGCTCATTATAAGATATTAATAATAATTAATATAATAAAAATAATATTAAAAATTCTTTACTCTTTTTAAAAAATCCTTTAGAATCCTAATGTTTCTTCATGTGACCCTCCTTGCTAGTAAGGCTCATTATGACATTCTTTCTAATTAAAGCTTTGTTATTATTGTAGGACAGCAACCTGTCCCTCTCAATGTACGCATAACGAACTAAGCTCTTTTTTATTTTATTTTATTTTTCCTAACATAACAAAGTAAGCGGTCGACCAATTGTTGACCTTGCATGTCAATGGGGATTTAGAGAGTGTTTGGGTGAATCTACGTGCTTTTTAAAATATTAAAATATTTTATAAGATATTTGAGAATTTATATGATATTAAAGAGTATTTGGTAGATTTTTTAAAAAATGAGTTTATAAACTCAAAAAATAAAATGTAAGGAACTTATAAACTTTTTTTGAAAAAGTAAGAAGTTTCTAACTTATTTTGAAGATTTTAATAATTTCTCTTAATTTTAATCATATTAATTATAAAATTGCCATTACCAACATCTTACAAACTCCAATATCTTATTTTATCCAAATACTTTAAGAATTTATTTTTAAAATAAGATCTAGCATCTTACGCTCCAAAAATATCTTATAAAATATAGGAACTTATGAGATCTTTTAAAGAAGCTAAGCCTGGCACCCACTTAGAGTCAACAATAAAATTGAAAGTTTAAGATTATGAATTGTTAGTTTCAAGTTTCATAGTGAGATGAATATTTTTAGGGTATTTGTTAGTTGATTATAAATTATAGTTATTAATTTTTCAAAAATTGAAAGATAGTTATTATAATTATTGATGATTGATGTTGTAGTATAATGAAAAAAATTAACTGATTTACTCAAAAAAAGGAAAAGAAAACATTGACTTTGTGTGACTTTGATTTTTTGCTAAAAAAAAAATAATATTAGTGAGAAAATAATAAGTGCCAACATCAGAATTATTCCTGTTGACATATATTAAGTGATGATATCACTTATTTTATCACAAATGATATTTATTAAGTACTAATAATTTCTATTTCATCACATTATAATTTAAGAATGATAAATATTAATGTTCAATTAAAGTTGTCACTGTTAATAATTAATGATATATATATAGTAATAATAAAAAATCATTGTGATTTGTGACAAGATTTTATTGTCATTAGGTTGTCATTATAAATATGCCACTAATTGACAATAGCGATAATTTATATACGATTTTTGTCACTATTAAATTTTTAAAAAATATTTATTGCTATATAGCAAAATTTTTCATTACTTAATATGTATTAGTGACAACTCCACTTAATATTTTATCACTAATTTTTATTGTTCATGTAGTGCTTTTTCCTGATTGACGTATATAAAACCCAAACTAAAATTAATGCCCAAAAATTCAATTTTTGGAGTTGTTAGATGTTTCTATAAAATAAGTTATTAGTTCTCTTAGATAAAATAAACTCCTTACAGGTTACGAGTTAATTATTTACACATATTAATGCCAAGAAGGGATAAATTCATAAAATAGAAAGGAACACAAGCAATTTGAGGTTGAAGTAGTTGGGAAGCAATCAAATCCTCATTTCAATAGAAATAAAGAAGGAAAAAGAAAATTATAAATTTTAGACCCATCCACCGAATTCAATCTTTATTACACATTTATTACAAAGAAAAGGAAAATTATTATATATGGTTTGGTATTATTTCTTTTTCCACGTAATTTTCCCACTAATATTTATAATGCATTTCGTATTTCCTACGTTTTCTGAGTACATATTAGGTATTTAGGGTGTCAAATGTTTACTTTAAATGCGGCCCTTATGATGTGTGTTGGTACACATAATGCGTGTTTTATTGTTTAAATATTAAAATGTTTCAATTTTTTTTTGTTATAAATTTTATTTTATTTTAGATGCTCATATACAATTCTCATTCAATGCTGATAAATCCTTGTTTTAAAAATTTCATTAGAAATGTATAAATTAAATTAAATACCGACATATAAAAGGCGGGATGATGCCATTCAATTGTAAAAAGAAAAAACTATATAAAATGGTCGCTCAAAAAAGAATGACGTTTGAATTATTTAAAACAACTTGTGTAGGTATAATTATTTAAAACAATCTATTTATCTTAATTTTCTCTTCTAAAGCAAAAGATTCTGGTTGCTTCTTTCCAATAAACATTTTCAAAATAAGTGATATCATAAATTTTTTGATTCAAAAAAAAAAGTCATAAATCATAAATGTGCTTTTATGAATTATTAACCCACTTTTACTGTTTACATGATTAATGCCCACAGCAATTGGGGATCTCTGCCCACTCGGCATTGTTTTGACAAACTTAAAAAAGCCCATTGGTTCCCGGTTCAACTTGAATTAGATGGGCCAAGGTCCAGCTCTTCGACCGGATTTGAACTCAGCATTATTTTTTAAAACAGATAATTTAAAATTTGAACGTGCATTTTACAAGAATAATATATTCCATTACAGTTCTATGATTCAAAATATCATTTTCCATAATATCTGAAAAAATACATGATTTCTTCAAAAAAAAAATTCTTATAATTGAGAAAATTTTCACAATCTTAATCATTATCATAATTAACAATTTAGTGGGATGTGTGGAATAATAATCCATTGGAAAACTCAATTGTTATGTGGAGTTAGTCAATTTTAACATTGATATAATAATATCTTGTCATTGAATTTAACATTTTCTTGGGTTGAATTTTTAAGGTCTTGGTGATGATGGTCAAATTACTATCATGTTTTTTCTCCTATGCATTGACAAACTCCAAGTGAAGAGGGCAGTCGATTTATATTAAGGTCATGTAGAACTCAATTAACTTATTAACATGACATGAAAACATCCCTTCACTAATGAAAAATTTGTGACAATTTTTTTTTTTTTTTTTTTTGTCATAGTTCAAAAACAATTGTGATGAATTTTTTATGAATTACTAACAAACTTACTAAAATGAGAAAAAAAAATATATATTAGCTATGATACTTGTGATAGATATGAAGAATATATATTGATATAAAGATTCCGTTATAAATTTTATAACTTCAATATAATTTTTTGATCTGCAACAAAAATTTCATTACAAAATTAATTTTGTGTTCACATTTTATTTTCGTCACAAACTAATCAGTAACAAAATATATACTAACGGATTTGTGAAATAAGTCCATCATAAATTAAATGAGATCTATAATTCTATGATGGATCTATTTCTAAATCCATTAGTATATGCTTTGTCACTAAATAGTTTGTGATGAAAATAAAGTGTCACAAAATTAATTTTGTAATGAAATTTTTTTCATAACTCAAAAAATCATATTGAGGTTATAAAATTTATGATAGACTCTTCATATCAATATATAGTTTTCATATCTGTCACAAGTATCATGACTGATATATAATTTTGCTCATTTTATTAAGTTCTTCAGTAATTCATAAAAAATCCATCACAATTATTTTCAAACAATGACGAAACCCACTTCGTCATAAATTTTCTGTTAGTAAAAGGGTGTTTTCTTATAGTGTAAATTTAAATGGAGAAATTTAAATTTTTTTACCATCAATGCATAATTAAAGGATCCAAAAATTATCTTCGTGCACAATAAAGTGAAACAATTGAGTCATAAATAAATGGTTAAACAAAATAAAATAAATAGCAATTAAATTTATTGACAATATAATACAAAGTACAAAAGAGATTGCAACAATTCATACGAGAGACGCTTGGTAATGAAATTTTTAATTAAAGTTAAGAGAAAGAAATATAATAAAAGTGAGAAGACAAGAAGTGTATTGCAGGTGATATGTGTTCGTATTCAATTCTTTTTTTTCTCTCCAAAAATATGGTAAAAGTTACGAATAAAGAAAATATAATAAATTGATTCAATTACTTCAGTCAATAAAAAAGACTACAAAGCATCTATAAACATCAAGAATTTTACATAAAAATCTAAGAATAACATGCGTACTAGTTTTAACCATTGAGCAAATATGGTACACAGAGAGATGAGAAATAAGTAACAAAAAGGAAAGGAACATAAATGTTGATATTGGGTCCAGGTTCAATTCTTTTATGTTTTTTTATATTATAGCTAATTTTGGTCGCATTAATTACCGATAGATTCTTTTTTATTTATCTTTAATTATTAGTATTCAATAGCAATTATATTAATTTATCATTTTTCTCTTTATTTATTATTTCCACCACATTTTAAAAGCTTTTATTGTGACAAAAATATTAAAACAATATTATCATGCAACACATTTTCTCCTCCTCTCATCTTTGTTTCTCAAAGCATTAATATATTATGGAAATCTCTTAGTCATGCTTTTCCTAGAATTATGTTTGCCATATCTGATTGTCTTTGATCCCTTCTATAGTTTGTATTAAATAATCAAAGAACTCAATTCCTATTTAATTTTGTTTTGTTTGATTGTTCATTGTTGCTCTATTATTAAATTGCCTTTGTTGTTCATGGTTTTTTCCTAAAAAAATTTCTCCTTTGGTTCTTAAGGTTTGTAGAGATTTATTAAGTTTCTTTATTGTTGTATCTATTATTTATTTGTAGATGTGCATTAAAAATGTAACATCCTGATTTTTAGTTTATAAATAGTAAATGACTAAATTAATTAAATAGTAAGTGGACTAAATAAATTATAATTGGGAATTGCTCAAAAATTAAATCAATAGCAGTAGGAATGAATATTGAGAATTGAAGGATTTAATTGCAAATAAAAAAAAGATCTCGATTGCCAAAAATTATAAATTTAGGGGGTCAATGCAAGAAGATTAAAAGCTTAAGGGTTTTAAAATAAATCAGTTTGGGCTTAATTGATTGGAATTAAGAATGTTAGGGGCCAATGTAAAAAAATAAAACTTGAAAAGGATTGAAATATAAGTCCTAGGGTCGAATTGAGAGGCAGTTTATAGTTTTGTGCTTAATTGAAGGTAGCCAGAAATTTTTGGGGTGGAATTGAATAAACCAAAAAATATTTCTATACATAAGATTAAGGATAAAAATTAATCAAATTTTCAAAAGAAGACCCCAACCTCTCCCAAGCTCGATTCCACTTCATTTTAGCTCAAAATCAAAAATCAAAATCGTAGTTAGCTTTGTCTCAGTCAACGAACAAAATGGTGCTAAAAACACCCCAAAACAATAAGTGAATCGCCAAAAGTTTTGAAAATGATGGAGCTTTACAACGGTGGTGGTAGGTTGTTGACTTGCGACGACTAAAATGGGAAATTCTTTGGTGGTTTTTATGGGCTCGACAAGAGGAATATAATGGTGTGATCAATTTTGGATTTTAGTGGCCGATGGTAGAGTAATTGTGACGGCAAGGCAATGACAGTTTTTAAGGGTAGTTTTCATCTAATTCACCGTGAGGAGGTGGTGGATGGAGAAATTGGTTGAGGGGTTTTGACAGGCTTGGTGAGGTGCGCATTTTGGTCTAGCTAGTTTGCACCTAAGTGATGGTAAACGGCGGTGGTTAGGAAATGTGCTCCAAAGTTAATTTCGAACGAGGTAAAACTAATTTCTGGATGTGATTTGGACTTGGATTCAGTCTAATTGGTAAGTTTCAATTTTATCAAATTAATTAGCACTGATTTGATACAATTGAGTCATATTTTCATGGAATTAGATGCATAAATTAATGATAAGTGACATAAAAAGGTAAATTAAGACCTTGTTACGGATATACACATTAGCCTTAGGTTAATACAACTTTCTTTGGAAATTCTCAGGTTGGATTAATATAGTTAGGGGAACTGAAGATAATAAGCATTGATAATCAGTTTACCAACTCAATAGAATGAGAATTTTATACTAAGTTACTTTATGCATTTTGTTATAGAGACAAGGTTAGAAACAACATTAGGATTAAAATTTTAGGTATAGTTGGGATAGCATTACAGAACAATAGGCATGTTAATTGAATGTAAAAGTATTTCTTGAGACAAAGAACTTAAGATACTATAATATCCCAAAATTCGAGTTTAGGATCAATATAAGTATAAAAGGGAAGTAAGCGAATAGCCTATTAAGCATAGATTAGAAAACTTAGCGAATATTGTTTCAGTTTTCATTATATTATATTTTGCAATAACTAGGTAATGGAAGAGAACCTATTAAGCTTAGTATGAAAAAGCCATTGCTTGATATTGCCATGTGAGGTTTATATTAGCTTTCTTTGCTGGAGAAAGAACATATACACTTGCAATTATATCCTTGTTGCTTGACTTTATTTGTGTTAAGACTCAATAATTGTTGATTGTTGTTCTATGCTATTCTTTGGCTCTTGTGTTTATTCTGCCAGTCTATCTGAACTGCTCCTCTTGTTTTTAGCATATCTTGCTACTTGTTGCCTGATCCTTTCTATAACATAGGTTTCCATCTTACATATGTGCACGCGCATGTGTGCGTGTGACTATATCACTGTTGTTCATTCATTCGATGCTATCATGCGGTCCTTATGTTGAACTTTGATAGTCTATCTGAATAGATCTTCCAGACGTGTAATTCTTGAGCCATCATTATTCAAAATATTAGCTTGTTCAACAACATGATATTACTTTATGCTCTTGATTATCTGTTTGGACTCCTCTCTCGTGATTTTTGAACTATACGCACTTGAATTTCTTACTTGTCTGGAATTGTTAAATCCCAAAGCCGAATATCTTGTTCAAATACATTTTGAAAAAATAAAGCGTTTGTGAAATTTTACCACACATCGCCATTGTACATTGATTATGGTTTCTAACTAATTATGATATATGTTGTTTTACCTAAAATGGCTAATTGTGTTGGGGAAACTAAAATGAATTTCAAAATATATTTTGCTATCTTCGCCAGGATTGCTATTTTGTTATAAACTCGACTTTGACTTGTTGATTTCCTGTTTAACTTGGCAACATGATACGTTTATTATACTATAGCATATGCACTGCAACATAGAGGTGTCAAATAGGTCGGGCCGAGCCAGCCTGGTCCATTTGACAGATGATTCACGGCACTCTCTAGCCAAGCCATCATTTGGTTTGACTCAAAACCACCCCACTATATAGGTAAGCCAGTTTATATATGAGTCGGACTAGGCGAGCTGGCGCGTGGTTCGGCCCATGAGCCAGTTTGCCTTTTTTTTAATTTTAAAATAAATTTAAAAATTTCAAGTTTTTTTATTTATATGATTATTAATGTTTTTTTCAACATTTATACTTTTTTAAAAGACTTAATAATTTATGCTTGTGTAATTTTTAATATTTTAGAACACTTAAATTTTTATAACAACTTAGAAATTTATACGTATATTAATTTTTTTGTATCAATTATACTTTTTCAAAAACACCACCAAATAAGGTGGTGAGGGGTTTGGCATGGACCCCTCTACCCATCATTAATTTAGAAAAAATAATTACATATAGGTGGATATGATCAAACCTCTAAATGAAAGTACATAATAATAACAAAAAGAAATAAACAATTTTGTAATATCTAAATATCTAAATATGCCCAATGATAACTAATCGTTCACTCAAGTGATCTAAATCACTCTCGGATTGAGATACCGTGGTGGATGCGGTTTCAAGCCATGCTTTATCATTTTCTTCAAATTGAGGCAATATAGTCTTGACCTTTCTCAAATTTTTGTTTCTATACTCTTGGTCTAGCCAATCCTTTTAAAGAATACAAAACTTAATCGAATCAGATGTTAATTGCGATCTTGTATCGGTCAATGTATACTTGCTCGCACTAAAAGCACTCTCAGATGCTACCATCGACATTTGAGATGCGAGTACTGCTCGAGCAATGTGTGAAAGAATTGGGTACACTTTAGCATTATTCTTCCACTACTCTAACACATTGAATCCTTCATAATCTTCTTCACATGTGTTTTTTAAGTATGGCAATATCTCAGCACTACTTTTGGGTCTTGAGCTTAACGGACTTTCATTCATCAAATTACCTAAAGATGCAAACATTCCTCCTTCGCTAATAGATGGCCGTTGCGTACCTACATGCACTTGTCCTATCATACAATTTTGACTATAAACACTATACAAAATTTTCAAAATATACATAATTTTGGTTTTATCAATAAATGTTTGAAGAAGTGGAGTAAGAAATTCCACAATATCTCAATCCGCATCATGCAAAAATAGTTCTCCATAATCATAAAATATTTATGTATTACAAAATTCACTAATTATATAATGATAAGGTATTGCCTCGCTAAGCTTTCTATAGGCAGAGTTTTGCCCATGTTGAGTATCTAAGTAAGGAATTACAAATCTTGTCCTACGGTCTTGACAAAATCTTTTACATTCTTGTGTTCTAACTGATGAAACCATCATGTGTTAAATCATTTTTAATTTTACTTATGAAAAACCAATTTTTTCTAAACCATCTTTACAACATAAAAGAATAATATGACAAAAACATTTAACGTGGAAAAAATTTCATTTTCTAAAGGGTTTATGAATTTAACTAATTCCCATACAGCAGATATATTATTAGATGCATTGTCAAAGACATAGACATAACTTTATTCATTAATTTCCAACCCCTAAGGCAATCTCTAATTGCTTCATAAATATGAATAGTTGTATGGGAATGATCAAGTTGTTGAAATTCAATTATTCTTTTTTGCATGCACCAATTATCATCAATCCAATGAGTCGTAACACATAAATAATGCAATTTGCCTCTACCTAGCCACATATCGAATGTAAAAGAAAACTCTATATTTCAAATTATCAAAAATTTCAGTTAAATTTAAAATTTTTACTAAATATTGTTTATACCCATCATCATAGCAAGTGTTACGTGAAATTGGTTTATAAGCCGGTTGTAAATATATTTGAATATATATAGTTACTAATTCATTTTCGGCATAAGTAAAAAGTAACTTATTTTGTACAACTAATCTAGATCAGCTTATTCTTATATTTTTTAAACTATATCTCCAACTTTGTAGTGTGCCCAATTCATCTCGATAAAGTTGTGATTGACCCTTTACCGCCAGACCCTCTTCATTCCAACCCAAATGATGAGTGTCTAAATGTTTTTTAATTATACTCGTTCCACCTCCTTTTTATGTTTATAAACTGCATGACAAATTTTATAATGCACCAAACCGAGTAGACCAATAGCTATACATTTCCATGCATCACTAGTTAATCTTCTTCTTTTTGTTCCCATGTGTATCATCATGTGTGTCATTATCATCAGGTACTTGTGTGTTAATATCACCGGGTGCTTGTGTTTCATCATTATTTAGGGGGTTTTCTTCATCTATTCTATCGGTAGTGGGATGATATTGTTCTTGTGATTCGATATTATGCAAAGATGAAGGTGTTTGTACAATACAATTATATTCTTTCATGTTTGAATTACATTCCATTCCATATGATATCGGGTTGTAGAACTAGAAGAAAAGGGAGGGGTTGTAATAGGTCTTAGGGGCAGGTTTATAAATCGATGACTAGTACTATGCCTAGCGGGCTAAGTGGAGGGATGAATTAAGGAATCATTCAAAGAAGAATGTTGATCTACCCTTGTAGGGGCCATAGAGCGACTACTAGTTTTTTTTTTTATTTTTAGAACTACTAACAAGATTCAATTTTTTTTTTATAAAAAACTAAATATGAATAATTAACAAATAAAATTCACAAAGATTAACACGCAAATTAAATTGTAAAAAAAGGATCAATGTTACCATAAAAGACGTAATAACCCATGTTTTGAAAATTGAACTGGATCGGCCGGTCCGATTGGTCGAACACCCGTCTGGAGGCTAGTCCAATCCGGTTGAAGTGTAAAAATCGGTGGTGGTCAAAATCGATCAAAAATTGATTGAACCGGTCAAAATCAGACCGGTTCAACCGGTTTCTTTTTTCTAATTTTAATTTTAATTTTTTTTAAGAAGGAAACAAATAAAAAAGAAAAGAGAAATTATGAGTTAAAGATAATGATTAAAGATTTTGGGCATGTAATTTTTTGATACATGAATTTATTTTTTTGGAATTTAATGAAGTGGTAGCTATATGTGAATGCTTATGATTAATTTGTTATTTTATTTTATTTAATATCTCTTAAATTATGTTAAATATTTAGTGTAGAAGAATTTATTTTTACTTTGAGTTGAAGCAAGAAATGAATGATTACTTATATTAATGTGAAATATTATTTTTTATTTATTTATAGTTGATAAATAGTGAAATATTATTATTTTCTAAAAAATATACTTAAAAATAAGTAAGTTGAATTTTTTTTAAATAATATTCTTGTTATATCAATTGAAAGCTTTATTTTTTTGTAATATTAAAATATTATATATATTTATAAAATTAAATATAATTATTAAGTCATTATGACATCATACCAGGTTAATCAATGGTCGAATTGGACGAAGCAGTAATCAGTAAGATTACTGGTTCATTGTCTAGTCTAGTTTTGAAAACATTGGTAATAACAATTAAGAAGTTACAATTTGATACACCACTATTCATGGCTCCACAAAATTGCAATTGATACACCTATATTTAAAGCTCCACCAAATAATACGTACCAAATAGATTTAATAATATGTAAAAAATAAATAAAAGATATAATTTATTTATAAGTTATTACATTTGAGGAAAATTGAGAAAATGTAGCATAAGAAATAAAAGTTTAGAATACTTGAGACTTAAGAGATTTGATAGGAAATATTTCTATTAGCGGTCATTTGTTATTTAAAAAAAAAAAAGAGGATGAGAATAAGTTTTGCTTCACAGCATTGTCCAAGCTAAATTGACCATTGGCCAATGGTCAATTTACAATTGGACAGTTCAATTGTAAAGTGGCCGTTTTATTGTAACAGCTACTCCCCCCTCCCCCTAATTTTATAGTGTAATTTATAATTTTTATAAATTTATTAGTTATATTTCTTATTTTAATTCTTAATTTATAATTTTTATAAAATTATAATTTATAATTTAAAAATTATAAATTCTTAATTATTGATTTATACATTCTTGATTTATAAATTATATATTTATAATTCTTCAAAATTAATAATTTATAATTATAAATTATAAATTCCTAATTTTTTAAAAATTGTAATTTATAATTTAAATTAAAAAAAATTGTGAGTTGGACTAGCTCATGATCCTTCACGGTCCACAGCCAATCCAGCCCGGCCTATATTAAAGAATTAGGCGAGGGAAGCTGGGCCAATTTTTTTTGTTGGTCAAGCCAAGCCAGTTGACCTAGTTCGTTTTAGCACCTCTGTTGCTATGAGCTTGGCATATTGTTATTGTGTAGTTTCACATTTGCATCACTTCGAGCATGGCATATTATTACTATGGATACACAGACCTGTTTATACTTAGAAGCAGTCATGTTGGTTGACTTGTACTATTATATTGGTGATGCCTCTATTAGTGATAAAGGCAGTCATGTTGGTTGACTCGTACTATTTGATATGGGATAATCCAACAGGCCCAATAGGCCCTTTTACAAGTTAGACAGCTCACGAGGCCCAACATAAAATGGTATAATCCAGTAGGCCCAATAGGCCCAATAGGCCCAAGATCAGAGGATTCAACCCATTAAGCCCTGAGGCAAGTCACTTTGGTCGACCAGTATCAACCCCGTATAAGAAGCCCCGTGGTCGACCCGTATCGACCTGACGGCATCTTCCAAAGTCTTGTGATGATAGCCCAGTGGCGAAGTTAGACTGATCGACTAATATCGACCCCGTATGGTAAGCCGTGCGGTCGACCCGTATCGACCTGCAGGCCACTTCCGAACTCATTATCTATGTTTGGTCAACATGAATCGACCCCTGGTTGTAGATGGACAAGTTGAACCTTTAAGCAATGATTACGCGTCGCGGCAGATGTGACTACTGCATACGGATGTAATCGCTCCCACCAACCCTGACAACCCTGCCAACAACTCTGCCAGAGGCGCGCTCCCACTGATGGTACTACCCAGGAAAATAGGAGATCGCACCACGTGGCCCAGCCCCGAGATCTGGGCAGAAATGACTATCCTATCCCGGTTATGAGGAAAGCCCAAATTTACCTGACAAGGGCACTTGGGTAAATTCACACCACTATCAGATTATAAATCAGACCAGCACCTCCCCGCTCAAGGTATTGCAAATACACTGTTTACTATATACTCTCTAAACACTCTCCATCTCACCGGAAACCTGACTTGAGCGTCGGAGTGCCTTAGCCGGGGCACCTCGGCTAGTTTACATTTGTTCTTATTGCAGATCTCAGGCCCAATATCACCCAAGTCCACTGAAGTTTCGGACCATCAAGCTCTTTGCAGCATCACTGTTATATTATGATAGAGGCAATCATGTTGGCTTACCTAGTTTGTGATTTTAACCTTGGGGCAGTCGGAGGTTGACTATGACCTGAATCTTGGTCAACAAGAATCACTCCTACCAATTTGTGTGCTTGTAATCTGGTCTTTAGGGGAAGCTTCATCGGTGAGGATTGATTTTATTGATTCATACTAATTGGTTTGGTGAGTTTTTCATTCATCGAGGCAATATATAAGGGAAGGCCATTTTATGATTGGATCATTTATACACAATACAAGGAGATATAAAGGGCCAGACCATTTTATGGTCGGATTGTTTATACAAAACATTAGGAGATATAAGGAGGAAGGCCGTTTCACGATTAGATCGTTTCTATAGTATACTGGGGGATAAAAGGGGAAAGGCTGTTACATGGTTGAACCTATAAAATATGCTTGTACTATTGGTATTGTGAAGTGTTCTTTGTCTAGCTTGTTTTATAAAAATGAATGAAATCCTGAATTTTGAATCTAAGCTTTTTAAACTTAAAATGTTCATGTGCATTTGATTCTTTAAAATGAGTCCAACTCTTGAGTTTTGAAATATGAGATTTTCCATGAAATATTATGAAAATTTGAGATGCCTCTTCACTGGTATCGAACAACGTAGAGCCAGCTCATGATTTGTAAAACCCAATAGATTGTCACTCAAATCTATTTCTTGATTCCGTGAAATCTAGTTATTATCTAACAACTTGTTCTATTGACACATGCTTGTAGTTGTGATACAATAGATTGATGTTGTTTGATGTTGTATATTTATTATTGTTACTATTTATGTATCTAGATCTTTACCTCATTAAGTCATTTGAACTTACCTGCCTTATACTGTTTCTTTCTATTCTTTACCCCAAATTGAGGATTAAAAAATACTATGAGCTTGGACCACATAGTGATAGTGTATACAGTGTTATCAAAATCTCTATAAAAGGTAAGAATATGTTATGTATACCTACTCATAATGTAATAGTATGCTCGTCAGTAGACTCCTAAGTTTATCTATTGGTGAAGTATAATAGGCTAGAGCTTGTGATATTTGACATGAGTCTTGGGCGATTGTAAAACCATGAAAACTTGAGTTTAGTTTGTAATGTGTAGCATTACTAGTTGATATAGATATTATTATTTGATTATGATGTTGTTCATTAGTGAAATTCCGATTGAGTTAGTACTCCGGATAGGAGCAGGCACCTATCAGGTCGGGGTGCTACATGGTGGTATCAGAGCCTAGGTTTAACAATGACCTAGGCAGTTATGGGAATGACCCTTATAGTTGGAATCAATGCGTTTATTGTGGACTAAGTTTTAATTACGAAATTGGTTGGGATGTGAATGCTTGAGTTGAAAACCTGAGTATGCTTGGATGGGATCCTCGAAGTATGAAATTTTTAGATCAATGGAGATTAGGTTTGACTTTAAGATTTTACTAGGATATAAGATTGTTACTGAGATGGCTAGCCCATATATTGTCCATTACTTTGAGATATCATGCATACGACTCGACTTGTGCTCTGTAAGATAACATTTTTGGGGTCACGTTGTTGAATGAATACTTGAGCGATAATAGGAACTTGAGAAATGAAAGGCTCTTTAGGACAATAAGTGTTTAGTAGATAAGGAATTAGGATCAAGAAAATATGGTTATTTTAGAACTTGCAATTTGATAGTGAGATTGATTTGTGTAACTGCATTATGGAATTAGGATCAAGAAAATATGGTTATTTTAGAACTAGCATTTTGATAGTGAGATTGATTTGTATCACTGCATGATGGTTTCTAGTAGGAGAATAAGGAAATAAATTCCATAAGAAGATTATTTAAGATGAACAATAAATGGCGTATATATATGGTTTTGATTCAATATTTAAGGGTAATTAGTCTATTGCTATTAGAAGAACTCACTCATATGACTAGAATGTCTTGTATAAACTTATCTATAAGTTGGCATAACTCACTTACTAACTTTAGTTTGATATACCCATATCTCTACTCCATGATGTGTTTGTACTCAAAATATCTTGAATGTTATGATAGAAACTTATCGAAGTTTGAATGTCATCAAGAGGTATTTATTCTACGCTATAGGTCCAACATAATTAATCTTGAAGACTTTTAAATACCAAATGGCATCATGGGAACAATCTCAATTACTTCCCTTACATGGTTTGTTTGAGGTCACTAAGGACTACCACCTATTAATCAAGATGGAGCATAAGAGGACCACATAGAAAATACTACCAATCAAGGACCCCCCATGCGTGACAAGAGAGGAATGCTAAACCCAGTAATGAACAACTAGGGAGTACGAGGACAAACTGTACAGCAAATGTTCACCAAGTGGTAGTAATTCATACAGTTCTGTCAATAGTAGAGTCAAGTCTGTAGTTCTCAAAATATTGAAAAATGCGCTGTAGATCAAATGCTAGAATGATTTTTTAGACATAACCCTTCCAAAATTTATGGGTGGACCCATCAACCAAGAATTTGAAACATAGATTGAAGAGATTGAGAAATTTTTTTGGGCAAGCAATTACTCAGATGAATAGAAAATTAAGTTTGTAGCTTTTCTTGTAAGATAGGATGCCCGTCATTGGTAGTGATTGTTGGATCAACAATGGCATTAAGAGGAAACACCTCTTGCTTAGGAGGATTTTAAATATGATTTATGAACAAGTTTGTACCTAATGTCGTAAAGAATGCTCGAGAATGAGAGTTTATAGAGCTCATCCAAGGATCTAGATTATTGTGTCAATATAAAGCCAAACATAGCCACTTGATCCAGTATGCACGTCATATCTTGGGTGATGAGGATCGTCGAAAAGAAAGTTCATCAAAAGGCTACAACCTAAATTGCTACGGATCCTCATAGCTTGTGAGTGGCCTACTTACAACAAAATTGTGAATAAAGCTATGCAAATAGAATCAAGATTGAAAAAGCTATACAAAATTGAGGAAAAAGGTTAAGCAAGGAGAAACTTAAAAAACTAAAGCTGAAAGTAAAGAAAGAAATGATTATGGGAAGAAACAACATAAAGTTCATAGAAAGACTTCAACTAACCACCTCCTTTCTACAAGAAAAAATCCCCTTCTACTTCAACCAGTCACAAAATGAGCTTTTGGGTTTTGTAATGACAGTTGTCACAGTGAATCCACATGTTGGAAAAAGCACAAAAAATGCATATGGTGTGTCAGTGATCAACATTATGTTATGAATTGTCCTATGAGTAGAAAATTCATCTTCCCTTTTCAAGGAGACAAAGGAGAACAAGTTACAGAATCTAGTTGAAAGTAAAGAGACTCAACTTGCACTTATGCCCTTGTTAAGAAATATGTAGTGGAACCAAGTGATGTTGTTTATAGCATGATTTACGATATAATATTCTAAAAGAAAGTGATATATGGGTTTGAGGATATGTATTCTCTTAGCTCTACATGCCTCACCTTCAAGTTAAGTTGGAATTTGAGCATGCATTTTCTAACTCCCCTAGATAAGGTGAATGCTAATTAGCGACACGAATAAAACGTACCCAAGATGTATCAAAGAAACTTTAGCAACAAGCCTTTAAAAAATACCCAACACAATATCTTACATAAGTGTTACAAGTGTCGGTAATATTTTGAGTACTTCCAAATGTTAAATGAGAATTTGGGGGCCAAATTCTTTTGAGGGGGGAGAGTTGTTCAATTTTGATTTTTAGTTTATAAATCGTAACTGACTAAAGTAATAAAATAATAAGTGGGCCAAATAAATTATATATATTCAGGAATCACTCAAAAATTAAATTAATTAAAGTAGGTATAAATATTGAGAGTCAAAGGATTTAATTGCAAATAAGAAAAAGGCTTGATTGCCTAAAATTATAAATTTAAGAGGTCAATGTGAGAAGATTAAAAGTTTAAAGGCTTTAAAATAAATCAGTTCAAACTTAATTGACTGGAATTAAGAATGTTAGGGGCCAATATGAAAATTTGAACCTTTAAAGGACTGAATTATAATTCTTTGGCCCAAATTGAAAGGTGATTTATAGTTTTGAGCTTTCTTGAAGGCTACTAGAAACTTTTGGGATGGAATTGAATAAACTAGAAAATATTTCTATATATAAGATTAAGGACAAAAATTAATCAAATTTTCAAAAGAAGACCACAACCTCCCTCAAGCTCAGTTGTACTTCATTTCAGCTCAAAATCAAAAACACAGACCATAGTTAGCTTTCTCTCAGCTCAACAAACACAACGATACAAAAAAACTCCCTAAAACAACCGGGGAATCATTGGAATTTTTTAAGGTGACGAAGCTCAACGATGGTGGTGGTAGGTTATTGACTTTCGGTGGCTAAAATGGGAAATTCTTGGGCAGTTTTGATAGGCTTGATGAGAGGAACACAACAATGTGATCAATTTCAGATTTTGGTGGTTGACGATGGAGTAATTGCGACGGCAAGGCAATGGTGGCGCTAAGGGTTTTGGTGGTAATTTTCATCCAATTCACTAGCGAGGAGAAGGTAGATGGCAAAATTAGTTGAGGAGTTTTGACAAGCTTGACAAGGTTCACATTTTGGTCCAATTGGTTTGCACCTAAGTGACGATCTATGGTGGCACGACGGCAGCTCAAATGGTGGTTGGGTAGTCTACTCCAAATTTAATTCCAAATGCAATATAACTAATTTTAGGATGTGATTTAAACCTAAGCCCAGTCTAATTTGGTAAGTTTCAATTTTATCAGATTAATCAACCCTAATTTGATATGATTGAGTTATATTACGATGAAGTTAGGTGCATAAATTAATGTTAAGTGACATAAAAGGTAAATTAAGACCTTGTTAGGGATTTAGACATTAGCCTTAGGTTAATATAGTTTTCTTTGGAAATTATCAAGTTGGATTGATGTAGTTAGGGGAAGTAAGGATAATAAGTATTGATAATATGTTTACTAACTCGATAGAATGAGAATTTTATACTAAGTTACTTTATGCATTTTGTTATAGAGACAAAGTTAGAAACCACGATAGGATTAAAATTTTGGCTATAGTTGGGATAGCATTTTGAAGTAATAAGCATGTTAATTGAATGCAAAAGTATTTCTTAAGACAAAGGACTTAAAATACATGAATATCCCAAAATTGGAGTTTAAAAGGGCCAATAGAAGTATAAAAGGGAAGTAAGCTATTAGCCTATTAAGCATACCTTAGAAAACTAAGTCAATATTGTTTCAATTTTCCTTATATTATATTTTGCAATAACTAGGTAACGGAAGAGAACCTATTAAGCTGACTGTGAAAGGGCCACTGCTTGATGCTGCTATGTGAGCTTTATATTATCTTTTTTTGCTTGGGAAAGAACATATATACTTACTATTATATCATTGTTGCTTGACTTTGTTTGTGTTATGACTTAATAATTTCTTATTGTTGTTCTATGCTATTCTTTGGCTCTTATGTTGATTTTACTATTCTATCTGAACCGTTCCTCTTTTTGTTGGCATATCTCTGCTACTTGTTGCCTAATCCTTTCTATGACATGAATTTCCATCTTACATGTATATATGTGTGTGTGTGTGTGTGTGTGTGTGTGTGTGTGTGTGTGTGTGTGTGTGTGTGTGTGTGTGTGTGTGTGTATGAACATATTACTATTGTTTGTTCATTTGATGCTATCCTGTGGTCCTTATGTTGAACTTTGATAGTCTATTTGAATTAATCTTCCAGCCATGTAATTCTTGAGCCATAATTATTCAAAATATCAACATATTTAACAACTTGATGTTACTTTATGTTCTCGACAAACTATTTGGACTCCTCTCTCATAATTCTTGAACTATACATACTTGAATTTCTTACCTGTCTAGAATTTTTGAATCCTGGAGCTGAATATCCTGTTCACACGAGTTTTGAAAAAGTAAATTGTTTGTGAAATTTTACCACACATCGCCCTTGTACACTGATTGTGGTTTTCTAACTGATTATGATATATGTTGTTTGACCTAAAATAGGCGATTGTTTTAAGGAAACTGAAAATGGATTTCAAAATATATTTTGCTATTATCACCAGGACTACTATTTTATTTTAAACTCGACCTTAACTTGTTGATTCTTTTTTTAAGTTGGTGAGTTGATATGTTTATTATATTGTTACATATATGCCGCCACGAGAGTGGTATACTGTTACTGTGTATTTCTGTATTTGCACCACTTCGAGCATGGCATATTATTACTATGGATACACAAACCTATTTATACCTGGGTGTTAAAGTCAATCATGTTGGTTGACCTATACTATTATATTAGTGATAGAGATAATCATGTTGGCTAACTCGTACTATTTTATTGTGATAGAGATAGTCATGTTGGCTGACCCGATTTGTGATCTTGACTTTAGAGTAGTTGGAGGTTGACTGTGACCTAGAGCTTGATTGGTAAGGATCGATCCTTCTGATTCATATGTTTGCAATCTTGTCTTCAAGGGGAGCTTGATCGGCGAAGATTTATCTTACCAATTCATACTACACTAGTTTGGCGAGTTGGCCACTTGTCAAGGCGATATAAGGGGGAAAGTTGTTTTATGCTCAGATTGTTTATACAAAATATTGGGAGATATAAAGAGGAAGGCCATTTTATGATCAGATCGTTTATACAAAATATTGAGAGATATACGGGGAAAGGTCATTTTACGATCAAATTATTTATAAAGGACATTGGGGAATATAAGGGGGAAGGCTATTTTATATTTAAAATAATAATACAAAATATGGGAGATATAAAGAGGAAGGCTGTTTCACAGTTGAATGGTTTATAGAGTATACTGGGGGACATAAGGAGGAAGGCGTTACTGCAATAGAACTTGTAAAATATGCTTGTACCATTGGTTTTGCGAAGTGTTCCTTGCCTAGCTTGTTTTATAAAATTGAATGACATCCTGGATTTTGAATATGAGCTTTTTTAAACCTAAAATGTTCCCATGCAATTGGTTCTTTAAAATGAATCAAACTCTTGAGTTTTGAAATATGAGATCTACCTGAAATATTATAAAAACTTGAGATGCCTTTTCGCTGGAATAGGATGGCTTGGAGTCAACTCATGATTTGAAAAACCGAACATATTGCCATTCAAATCTATTTCTTGATTCTGTGAAATTTGGTTATTATCTAATGACCTGTTCCATTGACACATGCTTGTAGTTGTGATACATTAGACCGATATTGTTCTATACTGCATATCCATTGTTGTTACTATTTATGTATCTGGATCATTGCCTCACTAGGTCGAGCGGACTTATTCGCCTTATACTATTTGTTTCTGTTCTTTATCCCAAATTGAGGATTAAAATATACTATGAGCTTGAGCCACAAGGTAGATAGTATATATAGTGTTATCAAAATCTCTGCATATGGTAAGAATATGATATTTATACCCGCTCGTAATGTAATAGTATGCCTGTTAATAGACTCCCAAATTTATCTATTGATGAAGCATAATAAGCTAGAGCTTGTGATATTTGATGCGAGTCTCTAGTGATTGTAAAATTAGGAAAACTCAGGTTTAGTTTGCAGTTTGTAGTATGACTAGTTGATATGGATATTATTCTTTGATTATGATCATATTCATCACCTAAATTATTACAGACTTATGTTTGCATTGAGACTATTTGGAAAAGAAAGGAAAAAAAGAAAAAAAGAAAGTTTACTCGTGAAATTCCGATCAACGTAGCACTCTAAACAGGAGCAATCGCCTCCCGAGTTGGGGCGCTATAAAAATTATTTCATTTCTTTTAATTGAAATATATCTCTATAATAATGCCAATAACATTATCTGGACTCCTTTGCCCTAATTCTTACACAGTCTATTGTAATTATATATATTTGAGTCAACGCATATTTTACGTTAGTTAGTATATATATGACATAAAAATTTGGTAATTTCAAACTACTAATTTTATATTATATGTATGAGAGTGATACTAATGAACCAAATATCTAGGGGTGTAAACGGATATTAAACGAATCAAATACACTATTTTCATATTCGTATTTATTTAATTTTTTGAATATTCAGATATGGATACGGATTTGACGAAAATTTCAAATGATATCCAAATTTGTATCTATCGGATATCGATCAATTTGGATATATCCATATTCGATTATAATTATTTAGATTTATTCATATCTTACTAAACTTATCCGTATTTGGATTATTTTTTTATATTCATATTGATGGATAATTATTTAGATATCTAACCAAATACATGAATCTATGAACCTATAAAAAAAAATATTTTAATTAGTAGAAGGAGCTATATAATGTCATTAAAAAAAAAGCAATAAAACAATAGCATAATTTTTAATTAATAATTGACTTTATAATTGATTATTAGTAAATAATAATA
>JACGDI010005394.1:1058594-1074138 GCA_014898725.1 Jacaranda copaia
TGATTAACTTTATTCTTCAATTTTTTTCTCTATATTACAATATTTTTTTAAATTCATTTATTTTTCTTCCCAATTCTTCAATTGCAATTTTTATATATACACACACATATATGGATTATGATATTTTTATTAAAAATTATAAATAATATATTATTTAATAAATATACATTACAAGAAAACACCTTTTTACTAACAGAAAATTTGTGACAAAAAGGGTTCCGTCATAGTGTGAAGACAATTATGATGGATTTTTGATGGATTACTAATGATTTAAAGTGATGAGAAAAATATATATTAATTATAATACTTGTGAAGGATATGAAGATTATATAATAATTTGAAAAGTGTGTTACAAATTTTATAACTCTAAATATGATTCTTTGAGTTGTGATGAAAATTCTATCACACAACTAGTTCTGTGACACACTTTATTTTCATCACAAACTAATCAGTAGCAAAGCATATACTAACGGATTTGTGAAATAAATCTATCACATAATGGATATGTTTTATTAAATTTATAATGGACTTATTTCACAAATCCATTAGTATATGCTTTGTCACTAATTAGTTTGTGATAAAAATAAAGTGCATCACAGAACTAGTTGTGTGATAGAATTTCCATCACAACTCAAAGAATCATATTTAGAATTATGAAATTTGTAACGCACTTTTCAAATTATTATATAATCTTCATATCCTTCACAAGTATCATAATTCATATATATTTTTGCACATTTTTTAAATGTGTTAGTATTCCATCACAATTGTCTTCATACTGTGACGGAACACTCTTTGCCATAAATTTTTCATTAGTGAAGGGTTGTTTTCTTGTAGTGATATATTTAGAATTGATATTAAATGAATTGTATATACATTTACTATATCCGTATCCATTTATAATCAGATATTTAATAATTGAATACGAATAATATCCACTTTAAACAAATATTGATAAATTTTATATAAACGAATAATTGCAAATGATAAATAAATTTTTGAATATCTATTTAAATTCTTACAAATATCAATTATTAATTTATTATACAGTTGGTTAGCTAGAAATTTCAGCAAATTGGGTGAAGTAACCAACCAACAGATTCCGGGAAAAGTGTCTGGCTTGGATTCTGACATAATGGTTTTATTGTGCCCTTCTAGACTCTTAAATTAAGTTACTTAATCGCAAAGTTTCAAATATATATATATGTATATATATATAATTACTTAGTCGCAACTAAAGCTAAGCAACGCCATTTTAGGCACACGAATACGAGAAAAGAATATATATATATTTTTTTTAATAATTAAAAAAAAAAGAGAATAAATTAAGGTGGTCGATATATGATTTTATTAAATAGAGCCTAGGATTTTATCAACATCCTTTATTTCCTTGGTTATATTTTTAATTATCTGTTTTTTCAAATGCTAATAAAATAAATTATGAACCAGAAAAATCAAGTCCTAAATTAACAATTAAATAGTTCATAACTTTGATGGTAAACGTGTGATTGACTTGTATTTAGCCGTGTAAATATGTTTAGACTTGTTTATGTAGTAGTTTAACTTACGTTTTGAAGCTATTAGTAATATATTTTATTTTCACACCACATTTCAGACAGGTCGCAACCAGGCGCGGGTCGATGGAGCTGTTAATACATGCCAATCAAATATATATGTTGATGTAGAAAAAATGAATTATTAACAATAAATTAAGTATTAATATAAAAATAATTATAAATTATGCATTAGTTATGGAAAAAAAGAATTATATTTAAGTTATCAAATAACTATTATTGTGATGTGTTACAAAATTTGTTATGACAATAATAATTATCAGTAGTGATAATTTAATTTAAAAATTAAATTTTTATCACAATTGAGCTACGTTATTATTGTAACAAATAAAAAAAGTATTATCATTTACTTATTATTATTATTATTATTCTTTTCCATCCCGTGTCCCAATTGTAAACAAACTCAAATTTCAACGTCAAGAAGAAAAGTAGTGACTATATAATCTTGTTCAACTAATAAATAGGTGACAACTTAATTTGACAAAATCTACGCCGTGAAAGTCATGCTTGGTTACGTGTTGGATAGAACACCTCAATAGTCATGCTTTGGAAATTTCAATAAACCAAGTCGTCTGCATAAATATTTCACACTCTAAACTGTAATATAAACACTTCCACTTTCACCATACGCTAACTGTGTTGCTTTCCCAGGAAAATCTGAGTCATGGACTTTCCCAAGCCAGCGGATGCTGTCGGAAAATCTCCACCACCCACAGCACCATCCTACGGCGGCCACCCGCCACCCGCCGAAGGCATACCGGTCTCACCTCCTAGTAACTATCAGTTTATGGATAAAGTCCAAGCACCGCCACCGGCACGGCAAGTTCACGGCGGCGTTCCTGGGTCTTGGTCCACCGGCCTTTGCGACTGTTTCTCCGATGTTCCCAATTGTAAGTTGACATCTAAATGTTATAACTACGCTAGAAAACTATCTATATAGCCAAGTTTTAAATATATGTCCATCGTATTATCCCAAAAATTATGGCTTCAGACTTTCAGTTCGATCAATAAGGAGCTTTGGGTGAATGTTAAAAAAAGTGTTTGTACGGCCTGTTTTCATTATTATTTTTAATTTCTTTTTTTTTTTTACATATATACTGTATGAAAATGAAAATTTATTTTCTTATAAAAATATTCGTACATGAGATTAAAAATGATGTTTTTATATAAAAAAAATTAATTTTTAGGCCCCAAATATTATTTAATATTTTATGTATCTCATTACGTTTTATGTCGTTTTAGTCAAATATTGAGATTGAAATTCATTATATAATTTAATGTGAATCCTATTAGTACTTTACACTAATAGAAATAATTAATTATTATTTATTAATCAATAAATTTTTATTAATTATTTTTGAAATAATGGAACGTGGTCTCTACGTACTTGACTACATAAAGAGTTGACTTGGTTCGAAAGTGATAGTTATAAATATGATAATAAAAATAAGTAGCATTTTATTGATTAAATATTTTTAAAGAGTTAAATAGTTGAACAGACAAAAAATATTGAACAAAATGAAAACAAAATAAGAATTTTTTACAATATTGTCCTTATAAGTAGTAATTCAAAATTAGTGGTGTCATGCAGTTGCTTTAATTGAGAGGATAGCTTTTTTTTAAAAGAAATTATTTTGAGAAATTAATAAAATATTATTTCTTGACATCCTAAAAACAAGAATAATGACACACTTGGGAAACTATATATATATATATATATATATTTAGTGCTTGGTTATTATTGATACATTTATATATGTCGGAAATTTTTTTACAGGTTGCATCACATGTTGGTGCCCGTGCATAACATTTGGACAGGTTGCTGAGATTGTAGACAAAGGTTCCACTTGTAAGTCAATCCAAAATATTTTCTCCTCGTATGCAGAAGTTAGAACGAGATCAGCGATGCTATTCGTCTGATTAATTTTGAGACTCTAAAACTATTGTTTTGTGGTGGTCAGCATGTGGAGCCAGTGGAGCACTATATACTCTGATAGCGTTGATCTCTGGATGCGTATGCATATACTCTTGCTTCTACCGATCTAAGATGAGAAGGCAGTATATGCTGCCGGAGAGCCCCTGCGCCGATTGTCTTGTGCACTTTTGTTGCGAATCCTGTGCTTTGTGCCAAGAGTACCGTGAGCTCAAACACCGCGGATTTGATATGTCTCTTGGTAATTATTTCAACTAATTAATATTTCTCCTCTTCATCAGTTAATACTTTTAGTTATGTTTAGAATGCCCTAGAAACAAAAATTAAGTGTTTCCCACAGAATTTATTTTTTTTCTTAAAATTTAATTACCTAAACCTCTATTGATTTTAGAATTAAATTAATATTAACATCAATGAAAACTACACACTTATATCTTTTAATTATTATTTTAGTATAAATATATATCATTTTAAGAAAATAAACAACAATACTCAAACTTGATGAGATGCCACTAATCAAATAAAAACTTACAATGAGAAATTATTAACAATAGAATTTGAATTTATGTCACTCTCAAAATATCATTCAGATCAACATCAGTACCAAAACATTTTCTCCAAATTATTCTCACAAATACACATGCAAACATTGCTGACTCTAATAGAAAAAATTTCCATCCTAGCTATACAATCTTTTATATAGATATTATTCAAATGAGTTTGTAACTATTACTTAGATGTGTTCCACCGTGATGTCATCATACATACTTGGTTTAATTTTGGCCTACATCTAATTAACCCACTTTGAATTTTTTTTTCTTCCATTTATATAAATTGTCATAAAGAAAAAGAAAAAGAAAAAGAGGACAAGGACAAGGGCATATATGTATATATATATATATATATCCTGAATTGTGTTTAATATGATCATAAAATCATAATTAATTATAACATAGATGTACTTTTGTTTATCCTGCAATTAGTTCGTAATTGGTGGTGAGTTTTATAGTTTATGACAAAGACATAAGTATTTTGTAGTATTAGTCGAATTTCAACAAACAGGATGACTAAAATAAACTTGCCTATAGATCCACTCCCGTTGCTGTCAAGGGTGGTCCATATATTATGTATATATATATATATATATATATCGAGTTATTTCTGTTTTTATGTGAAAATTGTTAGGATGGCATGGAAATGTTGAACAACAAAATCAAGGAGTGACAATGGCCCCATTTGTTCAAGGAGGAATGAGTAGATATGCTTGAAGCCCCCTTGTCTTGTTTTAATATTTGTGTGGTCTATCTATATTGTACTATGACAGCGCACATTTGGCCTTAGTTAAACTATCAGGATCTGGTAACGTGTATCTCTTTTACTGTTTATATTGTGGGTTTGCTATTGTCATAATTTATAATGTAACGCTGTTACCAAGATTTGCGGATATAAATAAAGGGAATTTTAATTATATTTCGCATAATACATTTACCTGCGTCTAGAATTATTAAATATACTAAATTTACATGAAGTCGAGACCAAGAATAAATTTCCAGGCACAGACACACACACAAGATCAGCCTATGTCATAAAGTAGCAAATTCCGTCATTTGATCATACAAAGGAAGAAACTCATTATGAAATTCTTTTCCCTATTAATGATTTAGGATAATATGAAATCGAATGGTGTGTACTAAAAATATTTGAGATGTTGCAAAAAATCATTTCCTGCCCTATAACACATCCCAACATTATTAATCCTAACGACAAATATCTCAATACAACTTGTGATGTAATATATTCATGTTCTATTCAATGAAAAATGATTTGGAAAATTTTGAATTTAAAAATATAAAAACTTTGAATTATGACATTAGCACAATATATTTAAGTCTTGCTATTTACGACAAAATGCTAAATTTAATGTATTGAAAAGTTGGGAGTCTGATGTGCCTAATTGCATGCAAAGAACCCTTATACTATCCTTAAAATGATAATTGCCCCCACTATTTATACTGTAGGGACTATAGTAATTTCCTCTAGGATTCAACTAAAATACTCTAGGAATTGCAGTTAGCACTCTGAAATTCCCATTTAAGAATTTCTGTTGGTGTTCAGAATAATTGAAAAGAGTATGAAAAATCTTTTGTTGGAGAGTAATAATACTTTGTGATGAGGTTGAAAGTTGTTTATAGTGAAAGGGTAGTGTTTAGGTAAATTTGACCTGGGAGGTTGAGGTGTCCAAGTGATATTCTTCTCGAGGTTTGAAATCTGCAACAACAACACACGTCAGACTGGCCAAGATACCCTCGGCTAAGGTACTCTAACACTCAAGTTAGTTCTGATCGAAAGATGATAATCAAATAGAATATTGAGAGCTTATAGTGTATTTAGTACTACTTGGAACGTAGTTGGCTATGAGGTATTTATAGCTTTTTCTTGGTGTATAATTTGTCGAAGGTGCCCCTATCAGATGTAGTGGGCTTTAGTCCTTGCCAGGGGGTTAATGGTCATTTCAGATATCGGTATTGTTCCAAGTGGCACAATCTCCTATTTCCTAGGGTGTATGGTACCTCTAGTAGGCGCCTCTCTATTAAAGGTGGTGGTAAGGTTGGTGGCAACGACTATATCTGTTGTTACGCGCCATTAATGCGAATAATAAATGCGGTGTGGATATGAGTCAGTGTCGGAGTGAGTCATCTGATCGATAACAGTCGAACAAACGGGGCTGGTCAATCATAGAGATGGTTGAATAGGCTAGAATAGATGATATTTCTCGTTGAGCGCAGTCGGTAATAGCATACTCGACCAGATGGTTGTTGTCGAGCAGTTTAACCCAGAGCTGATGTTGGGCCCTGCACGTTGAATAGGCCTATTGAGCTAAATGGGCCTATTGGGCTATCTCATATCATGAGTCCCCTCCACTCGCGGTCCTAATCGAGCTTATTGACAAGCAAAAATAGAGAATACATAGGCAGTTATGGCGTTTATCCACATTCGATCGGGATTTTGCCAAATTGACTAGGGTTTTTGAATTCTCGACCAGAGTTTTTGAACTCTCGATCAAGATTTGTGATGGTTCTGCTGCATTTAATATACCAGTTACTTCGCAGAATACGAAGCGTATGGAGACATAGGTCTTCATTTACACTTTTGATGAAATTATATTTGGTCGAATCCCTGCTTTTGAAGTTCTCCAACCTTTGTGCGCTTAGAGTTTGCAAGATATCTGCTGTAAGTCGCTCTGTCCATTTGATCTTTTTTCCTTTTTTTTTATTTTTGCAAAACATGTCTACCAATTCCGATAGCGAGGACACTAAGTTCAAGAGTGTATCCTATCAGGGGGAGACTGGGGGTGGAAGTGAATTTGAAATTACTCACGAGAGTGGTCCAGGTAGTTCATCGAGCGATAGCTCGAGTTCGAGCAGCTCCAGTAGCTCGAGCAATGTGAGGGCTATTTTTTAGGGTGAAGCTGGCTTGAGTAATTTTCCTACAAGCCGAGGTCAACTATTTACACTAGATAATTATACAGAAATAACCTCCAAAATATCCCCACCGACCTAATATGAATTAGGGAGATGTACCATATCCTTTAGGAGTATGAGCTATTAGTGCTAGGAGCTCGAGTAGAATGCATCGACCTCCCAGGGGGTGTATAACAATGTTTGAGGAAGGGTTGAGATGTGACCTTAGGTTCCCCCTCACATAAGCGATAGTCAACCTCCTAGTGGGCCTAGAAGTTTGCATAACCCAATTGCTTCCCAACTATTTCGCCACCCTCTATAGTTTTGCAGTGCTAATGCACTTGTATAATCAACCTGCCTCCTTCACCAACTTTTTAAATTTATTTCATTTACCCATGTCGCGAAAGTCTGGTAGTATCGAGGAGTCTGGTTTTTCCTACTTGACTGCTCGACCCCGCTGAAAATTTTTAGTGTCCTCTGCCTTTTCTTACGGCCAGGAGTAAAAAAAATATTTTTTTATATTCAAGGGCCAGGGGTTTTCGCCATTCCAAAGGGTTGGTGGAGGGGACCTATGGAGATGCTGGGGAATTAGACACCTAGTTGGCCTAACACCTTCGTCAGGAATTTGGTAGAATTTGGGCATATGGAGGCCTCAGTTCTGACTGAAGAAAGGTATCTGGTGTTGGCTGGCTTATCACTAGCCCAACTCGACCTCCCCACAAGAGATCGACTAGGTAGAGATTCTCGTTGAACATTATAACTATGATTGTTGTTCTTTCTGCTTGACTCTATGCCTATTTGTCTTGCTTATGTTCGTAGATTGAGAAGAGATAATAGCCAAGAGCATAACTGAAGCTCAAGCTAGAGCTCTAAGAAACGAGGAATGCCACCAAGCTACTGCTGCTCGATGAGAAGGAGCTCTCTCAAAGCAGCCAGTTCGACACGATCGACCTCAACTCTTGTACCTCTACAAATCGAACAGGCACCCAAAACCTAATTTGTTCATGGAGAAGAGCCTACATAAAGTAGTCCTGCAGGTTGGGGCAAAGGCAAATTGTCAAGCAAGGAGGCTTAGTGCCAAAGAAGGCCGTAGGGGATAAAGGGAAATAAAAAGTGGTAACAAGTTACGACCTGTTCAAAAAACTCAATGATAGAGTACTATTCTAACTCCCCCGACTGGCCCCACCCTATTTTGCAACCGACCTGGCCCATGACATAACTGACTCAATCTCCATCATCCAACGAAGAATAATTGGTGGTAATGCCCTAAAGTGGCTGATCTCAGGGCCCTTTTTACACGACTAATGAAAATTGATGGGCTTTTGTTAGGTCGGTGCTCTTCAAGCCTTAGCCTATTATTGTAATATGGTAAGTATAAGATCGATAATTTCTCATCGAATTTCTTTTTAGTTGTAGCATTGTGGACTGACAATCTTATATTTTAGATGGGACAATTAGGCTATAATATGTACTATCGAACAGAGCTGGCACTGGAGGATAGAGAAGAGTTGCAAGGAGGAGGGGATATGGAAACCTTCAAGGTACAGCTCTAGTCCTCCCAACTCCAGGTCGAGTAGTTAAATAAAAAGGTGGTCGAGCTCCAGGAATAGCAGGGCTCTAAGGACCAACAACTGGTCAAGGCGGTCGAAGAGTGGAGTCAAATGAACTCTATAATAAAGAAGGCTCACTTGGACCTGCATGTGAGCTTTACTTCTAGTCAAGCTCAAGGCCACGCAAAGGCTACCAATAAAGCGAGAGAGGCCTTCAACCGACACCTCCCAATAATGATGCACGAGGTGGTTGAATAGTTATCCTGAGCCTTATTTTTCAGGATGTGAGCATGTTCATGTCACTTGATGATGCTCGCGAGACTTTCCATAAGGCTGTGAAGCAGCTCGAGTGCCCAGGCTACGCTTTTTGGCCTGATGACAAGAGCAGAATAAGCCCTGCACTGAATGACAAATTGAAGCCATATCCCGACCTTGAGGAGAGCAGAGTCGACTAGGCCCCAAAGAAGAAAACTATGACCCCTACACTCGATGAGCCTCTGACTGAAGCCCAAAAGAAAAAGTCTAAGGTCAACGTAAAGTTAGAGCAGTTGGCCAATGAGTTTTGTGTTTGTGGAAGATATGTTGCAGCATGGAGTTGTTGGAGTGGCAGCAAGGGGCGGCTAATTCGTTGACCATAGGGTCGACTAGGGACTTGGCGGTATGAAGCAACTTGAGTGGTAGTGAGGGACTGCTTATTCATTGACTATGGGGTCAACTAGGGACTTGGCGGTATGAAGCCTCTTGAGTGGCAATAAAAGGCTGCTTATTCGTTGACTATGGGGTCGACTAGGGACTTGGCGGTATGAAGCTACTTGAGTGGCAATGAAGGGTTGCCTATTTGTTGACTATGGGGTCAAATAGGGACTTGACAGCATGAAGCCGCTTGAGTGGTAGCGAGGGGCTACTTATTCGTCAACTACAGGGTCGATTAGGGACTTGGTGCTTGTGGAGTATGATTATAACAATACCTATAAACTGTAGCAATATTGTTGGAATTTTATTCAAGCTGGAGAATACAAGGATAAATACAGTATAATTTCAAATGTAAAATTTTCTCAAGTTGACAGCGTTCCAAGGGTGAGGGAGTTCCTCTCCTTCCATATTGGCTAATCTATAGGTATTGTGCTTTGATACTTTAACAATAGTTACGGTCCTTCCCATTTCAGGTCGAGCTTACCAATATTTTTGGAGACTTCTATCTTCTTGAGAACAAGATCTCCAACCTTAAAATGGCACAATTTGACCCCTTTATTATAGTTCTCAACCATCTTAAACCTGTAGTGCTGTATGATATTATAAGCTTCTTAGCGATGCTCGTCAATAGTTTTGAGGTTGAGTTTTCTCTCTGATGTGTTTCTTAGTGGATAGAAGTGAATGGCCCGAGCTGTGTGTTGAGTTAACTCTGAGGGGATGACTGCTTCAAACCCATAAATAAGAATGTAAAGGCTATGACCTGTGGCTGTTCAAGGAGTTGTTCTATATGCCCATAACATGTTAGGGAGGTTGCCTACCCAATTCGAGCCAATATCCTATATCATAGCTTTCAGATGGTTGAGGATCATTTTGTTGGTTACCTCTGTTTGGCCATTTGATTGAGGATTGCCCACTGAAGTGAAGTATTGTGGGATCCCTAAGGCTTCACACCAGCCTTTAGTGTTCTTGCTCTGAAATTGAGTGTCGTTATCTAAAATAAGGACCTTAGGCAGATCAAAATAGTAGATTATGTTTTTTCATATGAAACTCTTGATGGCCACATTAGTTATCTTTGGAACAACCTCCACCTCGACCCATTTAGTAAAATATTCGACCGCAATGATTATGAATTTCTGTTGTCCTGTCGATCTTGGCAGTGAGCCCAAAATATTAATCCCCTACTGGTCAAAAGGCCAAGAAATTTGGACGTTGATCATTAGCATTGTGGGTTGGTGTGGCAAATTTGAATAGACTTGACATAATACACATTTTCATGCAAAATCCACTGACTCTTTCAACAATATTGGCCAAAAATATCCATACCTGATTATTTTGTGGGCCAGAGATCTTCCTCCAGAATGGTTGCCACACATACCTGCATGAATGTCTTGTAATACCTCTAGAGCCTAATCGGGATCTAGGCACCTCAGAGGGGGTTTAAAGATTAACCTCTTGTACAACTGACTGTGCTCATTGAGTGCAAATTTGGAGGCTTGGCCTCAAAGGCGTCGAGCCCCATTTCTATCCTCGAGGATGGTGCCTCAGCTCAAATACAGTTTTATTGGGACCTGCCAAGAAACTATCGTCTCCTCAATGCTTGTTATCAAATTCTCCTCATGGGATCCAATTGATGATCTATCAGTGACAAAAAATATGATCTTTCTATCTCTCGTGCCTCTGGTCAAGCTAACAAACTTTGAGAAAGCATCAGCTTGCTCATTCTCATATCGACGTACTTGACTAAGAGTAAACTTTTTGAATGATTGTTGCAACTTTTTTAGCATGGCCAGGTACCAGCTCATCATCGGGTCCTTGGCTTTGAAATTTCCATCAATCTGTTTGGCTACTAACTGGGAGTCTGTAATGGCGACCAGATGCTCGACAACCTAATCGAGCGCCATTCTCATTCCTACAAGAAGGGCCTCGTACTCTACCTCATTATTTATAACTGCATAATCCAATTTTATTGCAAAATCATATTTCTTTGCATCTGGGGAGCGGAGGGCAACCCCTACTCCTCCTACGAATGTGGTCGATGATCCATCGACGTGCAGGGTCCAAATAAGAGAGGCTTTGGAATTCTTCTCGGGCAAGTCAACTTGCTCGACAATGAAGTCACCCAGAACCTGTGCTTTGTTGGTTGTTCGGGGCTAAAAAGTAATGTCAAAATTTTCCAATTTGATTGCCTATTTGGTCAGTCTTCCAAATATGTCCAGCTTCATCAATACTTACTTCAACGGTTGGTTGGTTAGCACTATGATAGAGCGAGACTTGAAGTATGGTCATAGTTTTTGAGCTGCAATTACCAATGCTAAGGTAAATTTCTCAATCTCTAAGTAATTATGCTCCAGCTTTTAGAGTGACTTACTGCAATAGTAGACTGATTGATAGCAGCCATCTCTGGTCGAGACTAATACTGAGCTAATTGATGCTTCAGAGACCACCAAATATATCTGAAGTACTTCTCCCAATTCAGGTTTTGCAAACATGGAGGCGAAGCTAAGTACTACTTCTACTCGACCAGTGCCCAATCATACTGTTCACTCTATTAAAAACTCAACTTCTTAGCATTTCTGAGAATTTTAAATAAGGGTAAACACTTGTCAGCCAATCTTGCAATGAACATTCCCAAGGCTATAATCCTCCCAACCAACCTCTGCACGTTTCTGACTGTTCTTGGAGAAGTGACGTCGAGAACAGCTTAAAGTTTTTGCGGGTTTGCCTCAATACTCTATTGACTGACTATGTAGCTTAAAAATTTACCTCCACAGACCCCGAGCGTACACTTATTTGGGTTCAACTTCAGACCAAACGCTCTCAGGATTTAAAAGTATGGCTGAGGTCGAGCAAGTGGTCTTAGACGTTTTCTATTTTTACAATCATATCATCGACATAAACTTTCCTCAATTTCCTAATTTCATTTTTGAACATAAAGTTGACAAACCTTTGGTTAGTTGCTTTAGCATTTTTCAATCTAAAAAGCATGATCAAAAAGCAGTATAACCCATTAGGAACAACAAAATAAGTTTCATCCCTATCCTCGAGAGCCATGAAAATCTGATAATAACCTTGAAATGCATCCATCATGCTCAATAACTCATAATTAGTAGTTGAATCAACTAATAAATGTATCCAAGATCAGGGGTAAGGATCTTTAGGATATGCTTTATTTAAATCCATAAAATTATTACATATCTGCCATTGTCCCTCATTCTTTGGGACTAGTACAACATTACAAAGTCAAGAGGGATATTGAACTCATACAATATGACCTGCATCTAGGAGTTTCCTAACCTCCTCCTCAATGATCTGCGTCCTCTCAGCATTGAGTGTCCTTATCTTCTATCTAACCGATTTGTATGAGGGGTCGACATTAAGATGGTGCACAATGATATTAGGATTGATTCCTTGGAGGCCGGATGCTTTCCATACAAAAATGTCAATATTCTTTATCAAAAAATCGATCGTAAGACACTCTAAGTGGGGGCCCATGTTTGTTCTAATACAAGTCGTCTTGTCGGGATTTTTCTATTCTAGATTGATGGTCTTAAATTTCCTAACGGGCTCCACCCGGTGTCTTTCAACTTTTATTTCTTACTGGCCTGGGTTTCCTCGAGTTCTACTATAGAGGCGTCCCTCGAGGTCTTCAGTTGTGGTTAATTTCTCTGCTCGCATGACTTGATCGAGATGTTGTAGCACCTCCAGGCCTTCTTCATATTGCACAAAAGCACCCCTGTGCCTACTAGGATCAAAAACTTGATTTTCATGTGGTAGGTCGACACAATGGCACGAAAGTCATTGAAACCCTATTGACCTATGATGACGTTGTAAGCGAATGGGGCATCGACCACCAGGTAGTTCACCATTAAAGTTCTTTTTCGAGGAGCCTCTCCAAATGATATTAACAAGTTGATAGATCTTTTCAGGATGATTTCTGACCCCCCAAATCCAACCAGCAGGGTTTGCATAGGTTCAAATTTCAGCTAGCCCATATTCATTTTTTTCAAAGTAGAGAGGAAGATGATGTTAGCCGAGTTGCCATTATCGACCAGGACTATGCGTACTTCAAAATTGACAATCTCAATAGAGACTACTATAGGACAGTTTGCTTTATAGTCGATATTCCTACCCTAGAGGTAGGCCAAGTTACTGTTAGTGAATGAGATGGGCTTTACACTCATCATCAGGTGGAATGTTGTCTCGACGAGCAAGGCTTTAGTCAACTTAAGCCTTCTCTGGGTTTGCCTTTAGGCAGACTTTGAGTCCCCCGCAATGGAACCTCCCGCAATCATATCAATCACTCCTCGGATGGGCAAGTTTCTTTCCTTTATCCTCAATTATAGGGCTAACCGACCTTTTTCTACAAGGAGTCCGATTAGTTTTGCCCCCTTTAATCTAAGTATCCATGGCTATATACGTCTTGAGATGGCCTTGCCTGATCATCGCTTTAATCTCATTCTGGAGATTGAAACACTCATCTCTGTCATGCCCCTTTTATTTGTGGAAGTGGCAATATTTCTTGGATTTTTTTATTGCCTCAGTCTCTATCAGTTTTCTCAATTTTGTGAGGAGGTTATCGTGTTGAATAGTGTACAAGACCTCTTTCCTTGGGGTTTTGAAGGGAATATAGTTGTGAAAATACTTTATGGGAGATTGACCGCGTTCTTTGTGCTTTTAGTCGTCTCTCTCTTTTTTCTTCTTATAGACCTTGAAGGATCTGAACTTGAGCCTATTTATCTCCTCCTAGGTCATGTACCTTTTAGTCAGATCAAGCAATTCCTCCATCGACCTTGGGCATTCATGCACCAATGCATTGCGCATTCCTTGTGTCTGAGCCCCAAAAATAGCACATCTATTAGGAACTCGATCTTAGGGTTATCTATTTTGAGGACCTCAATGTTGAGCCTGGTAAAAAAATCATGGAGGGACTCCCCTTCGCTCTGCTTGATAGTATGGAGATGGGTGTAGGGGAGTTTCGTCTTCCTCTTACTGGCAAATTGATGCAAAAATTTATCGCACAGCTAATCATAAGACTAAATCAATGACGGCTTAAGCTTCTCAAACCAATCGAGCGCAATGCCCTAAAAGGTAGTTACCAACATTTTGGCATAGACGTATTCATTATGTCCGTGCAGCTGTATAATGTGTTCGAACTACATTAGGTGCTCGTTAGGGTCCATCGAGCCGTCATATCTCGATAGACCAATTGGGATCTTCATGTTGATAGCAATGCGCTCATAGATAATATCTCAGATAAATAGGGATCCTTTCTCCCGACGAGATCTCTGAAGGCCCTCCAGATTAGGCACTCTTTCGATATTTCTCCTTGAGATCTCATCAAGGTGCCTATTCAGTTGTTGGACTTGATAGGACACTTCATCCCATTTCTCTCGATCAGTCAAAGTGGTGTTCTAATCGAGATATGGCCTTGCGCGCTTGGTGTTATCATGCTGTGGGGCTAGAATGGGCCAGGTTGCGAGGTCTGTAGATTTTCCCATATCTTCACAACAGTCATGCTTGGAGCGTTTGACCCTATCGCACTACAAGGTTCAATTAGATATCTATTGAGTTGGTAATCTCTTCCCACAATTTTAGTTGCCTCCTCTCTTCCTAAGGGCATCTAAGACTAGCTTTATGTCGGGTAGGCAACTGCCTGGATTCTTGGTGATCGCGGCTATCTCTAGAGGACCTATCTTCTGAGGGAGGCGATTGTGAGGTGGCACTACCAGCAGGGACTAGCACAGTGGTGTGCCTATTCAGTACGGCAAACAGCTGGACTGAGATTTGAGCAAAGATCTGCTCGCTTATCAGTTGTATCAACTGAGGTATAGTTAATGTCACTACTAGCTCCTGGGGGTACTAGGGTCTAGAGCGTGCGTGCCTTGCTGGGGCAAAGGAGGGGGTGGTGGTGTGGACCTCCTATTCTCCTCCTTTCGTGATGTAGCTCTACATGTGTTCATCATTCTTTTGTTGCAATCTCAAGTTTCCACAGACGGCGCCAAAAATGATGAGATTGAAAGTCGTTTATAATAAAAGGGTAATGTTTGGGTAAATTTGACCTGGGAGGTTGAGGTGTTCAATTGATATTCTTCTCAAGGTCTGAGATCTGCAGCAGCAACACACGTCAGACTAGCCAAGATGCCCCCAACTAAAGCACTCCGACGCTCAAGTTAGTTCTGATCGAAAGAAAATAATCGAACAGAATATTGAGAGTTTATAGTGTATTTAGAGCATGGTTGGCTATGAGGCATTTACAGCCTTCTCCTGGTGTATGATTTGTCGAAGGTGCCCCTGTCAGGTATAGTAGACTTTAGTTCTTGTCAGGGGGTTAAT
>JACGDI010005394.1:1082265-1150560 GCA_014898725.1 Jacaranda copaia
CCTCCAATAACGCCCTCCCCGACTGCCCTTGTCTACATGCTAAACATAAAATAAGAAAATCCCTCAAAAGCACCAATATACTAAATACATATACACGAAAAAGTCATTAAATTCGAGATTCTTGTTTGCCCAGTGTTGTAGTCAATCTCGTTTGTTTGTGTCTTTTTCCTTCACACAGATTTTTAAGATTAGCACGTCGTGCAAGTATTTAAATGCATTTGTACGAGAAGTATAATATTGATATTCTTTTTCTATTTTTATACACCTATATGTCTAAAATCTATTAGAGTCAAACTTTCGACCCATAGTTTATATGTGAAACTCATACTATTGAGTCAAAGATTACCAGACACAAAATATCATTTTGATACAAGTTCAAGAATTTTTCTACTAGATGCTAAATTAGGTTGAAGTAAGTTTGTATCTAGATTCTAAAATCAAATAAATATTAAAATTGTTAGGATTTGGCAACAAAAATTTTCTATTCTCAAATCAATACGAATTTATCATTTGACATATAGATATAATTAAAGTGGTTGAATTTGGACTATGAAACATTTTAGATTAAAAAAAATGTCTTTTTGGTATACTTTCCACAATTCATTACCACCGTAGGGTTTATGCAATTGAATAAATATCCTTCAATACAACATTGGTCATTGAAAGAATATCAAAAACGTTTAAAAATATAAAAATTAAAATATTTCATAAATAAATTCCTATTTAAAAATACATAAATAAATGAATTCGCCCATGCTAATCCATCAATTTGGGATCCTAATCAAAATTCTCTGTATCATAGATCAAGTTGCATTGGTTTACACAGTCCAATTAAAAAGAGGGGAACCTAACTTATTATGCATATAATTTTTGAAATTAACATAAACAGGTACCGCCTTTCATCATGCATATAATTTTTCTTACTTGGGTAAGTACACTAATCAATACGACCCCCTCTCCGCCCCCTACCCGAAAACACACACACACACACGCGCGCGCGCAGAGAGAGAGAGAGAGAGAGAGGGAGGGAGGGAGGGAGAGGAAGAGGGAGGCTTGAGAGTTTCGACATACGAATGCATCAAAGAGCATAATAGATGAAGGGCTGATCAGGTTGAAAATGGAGGGAGCAGAAGAAGAGTTGGAGAGGAGAAGCAAGTTCTTGAACAGTCTAATACAGAATAAAAAGAGGGCAGTTGAGCAAAAACAACAGCATGATCGCATGAACATACGTGTGAGGGCCTCAGATATGCCTTTGCCTTTGCAGAATCATGCCTTTAAAGCTGCCAGAGACATTCTTGACTCCATGCCTTCTGCCAAGCTTGACAGCAAACGCCTCGCTCTTTCACTCAAAAAGGTAATGTTTCTGTTACCCTTTACCATTGCTACTTAATTACTAACCCTTAAGAATAATTACTTGCTATATTTGTCATTTTTGCAAACTTCCTTGCCAATGAAGAGATAATAATTTGCGGGTATGGCTTGCCGAGCTTCATGTTTGGAGCATAATGTGTATTTGTTGGAAAAAAGAAAATTATTTAGTTTTCTGTAAAATGAAATCTTTTTGAATGAACTGGTTTATGTAAAGGGCTTAAAAGCATTAGTGTGTGAGGGGTATAGTATTTGTACATTGATTAAAGAATAACTTCATGGGGTTGTGTGTCGAGTTTTTCTTTTTCACTTGGTATTTGCCAATGTTGGTTACACTGTAATATGTATAGCATTGAACGATATGTTTACAGGCTGCAATTCTTACATGTTCTTAATTATTTGATTGGCATTTTCTTCTATTTGGTGTACTTAGAGGAATGAGACTAAAGTTTATTGTTATTTGTGGTGGTTCTATTGTTGTGCAGCAGCCTATGAGACACTCATTTGCTGTTAGAGTTGCTTTGACCTTTTTCTTGTCCAGCTGACCAATTTTTCTAGAACTTTTTATATACTGTTTATTTACTTCAAAAACCTTGACCTATTGCTTGGAACTTGGAAGCGTAAATAGTGCTACTTGTCATATATATGATTGCAACAAACTCTATACAAGGATTGATAACTGTAAAACAAACCTTAAGAATGGACAGCCAACAACAATTTGGGCTTGTAATTCGGCATAAAGGGCCTTGAATTCTTGCCATCGTAAACCTGTTTTAGGGTGGAACTTTAAGTATTAAAATTGAATGAAACTAAATTGAACATCATGACACAAGGAGATCGTAACATCCCTGGTAATCAATTTAGTGGTCAAGGTTTTAGTCACAAACTCTGAGGACTATAAATGTGTACTCGGCTCTGTCCTTATCCCTCCAGCCTACCTTACATTTCCCTGATAAAAACGGGAGAGTGCCTTTGCTGTACTTCATGCATTTTGGTCTCCAACCTCTTTTTCAGTTTGATAAGTTAGAATTCAGTAGTTTTGTAGTACTAAATGGTGAATCTGGGAGAGAAAAAAATGACTGAGGTCAGAAATATTACCTCCAAATTACTACCATGTTCTTGTCATGATCACAGAAATTACCCACTTTTTATGCACGATAGCTAGTCGTCAATAATATAAGAGGTCAGTGAGCTTTTGCACGAAATGTTTGCAAACCAACTTATGCAAGAGCCAAGGTCGGATATAAATGATGATAGTCCATTCCTCTTTCCAATCTCTTACTAGAGTACTCATAACAAGCTTTTCTTGGCTTTGCAGGACTTTGACTCATCGTACGGTCCGGCTTGGCATTGCATTGTCGGAACCAGCTTTGGCTCATATGTTACACATTCTATAGGAGGGTTCTTGTATTTCTCAATTGACAAGGTCTATGTTCTTCTCTTCAAGACTGTAGTCGAGCCTTTGGACCAATGATACTGCGTTGTTGATTCTCAGCCATTCTCTGTTTTCTAAATTTTGAATTTCATAGTGATAGATTTATTTAGTTGAATGGAAAATCAGAACAAAAAAAATGAATTAAGAAAGAAAGAAATGAAAACGGGCATGACCTTGATTTAGTCTCTTATTGATGTACTATGATGTTTTTAACTGACAGTATGGTAAAGCTATTTGAGTGTTCTGGTCTATGCGTATGCTTCTGTCTCTCATTTCTTAAGAGAAATTCTTCTTCAATCTTTACTTGGAAAAGCAAATGTAACTTTTTAACTAATGAGAAGATATGTGCTAATTGATATATATATATATATATCATTTATATTTATTTTCTTTATATCTTTCCTGCCTTACAAGAGCTTTTGACTCTCAATTCCTGATTTCATCTAATACAGCTGAACTCCGATATTTTTCATTACAAGTGGCCATAGTTGGATGCATCATATGAGTTCTCATATGTGGACATATTACAAGCCGCAACTTTGTACTTCCGTGTCCATGCTAATGTGTGAAACTTCCCCAACAAGTAGTTTCAATTCACAACCTCCACTTATGCTTTATCTTCTTCATTTCTTTGCAAATGCTCCCTTAATTACATAATATCAAAAACCTGCCTCTTCGTTCAACTCTTAAATTTTCCCAAGAAACAAAATATTCATGGCAGAAGACAAAGAACAGGGAAGTAGCTTAGAACAAGGGTCATCACCACATGAAGCAATCTTTTTTGTTTTAGGCTATCTTCCTCTCTTTGAACTTTTTACTATGACTCAAGTCTGCAAATCATTGAGAGATGCCATAAACACTGACATACTCCCATGGCTGAAAATTGTGGTGGACCAACCTCTCAATTTGCGTCTTTCTGATGATATTCTCATGGAAGTTGCTTCCAGGGCAAAAGGTGGGCTGCAGGCACTTGCTCTGATAAACTGTGTGAAGATTACAGATGATGGACTCTTGAGGATTGTAGAGCAAAATCCTCATGTTAGCAAGGTATTGAATTCCAGGAAAAAGAAAAAAAAAAAAAGCTTGTTTTTGAGCTGCACTTTGTGTTGTTTTAATTTAGGGCCAGTATATTTCATCTGCCTTATCTGTTGATAACAAGAATTTCTCTTCTTCTGATATGATATATCATTTTATAACTCGTCTGGTCGAATATATTCAGTCTTTAATTTGGACTTTAATTATGTCCAATAAATTTGGAAGCAAGAATTGTTGAGGATAGTGATTAATGTAACTAGTAAAAGGTGTACCTAGTTTAATGCTGCTAAAGATTTGTCGGATATATACTAGTGGAAATTTGGATAAGGTTTGGTTGGTTGGTCTTCGTTCTTTCTGATTCATTTGTGTTTTTAAGAATGTTTTTCCTTTATTTATAAATTTATCATCAGTTTTTGGCAATCAAAATATTGAAATTCGTAACTTGATGGCCTCCCAAATTTATCATCAGGTTTGGCAGTCATGGCCCTGTTAGGTTTATCTACTGAAAATTTGCTGCTCAGCTACGTAGTAATAAACTAATTCATCCAGAGACCTGTCTGTAAAGCTTATCTTGTCCAAGAAATTCACCTAGCTTTTATGTCATATATCCTCAGCTTCATGTGCCAGGCTGCACAAGCCTATCACCTGGAGGAGTCGTTAGAGCTGTGAAGCTTCTAGCCAAAAACAACCAGAGACTAGAGAGCCTAAAAATCAGCGGCATTTATGGCATTTGTAAGGAAGACATTGAGTCTCTTCACAATCAAATCAATCATAACCAGACACCCCAGAAGAGAGGCAAGATCTTATATCATGAGTACAAGAAATCATTGACCCAGAAACACACTGAGATGGATTGTCCAATTGATGTTGATATTTGTCCGAAGTGCAACCAAGTAAGAACAGTATTCGACTGCCCTCAAGTTCTCTGTCAGAAGAAGATATGCAGGGGATGCAACTGGTGCATTGTAAGGTGTATAGATTGTGGTATATGCATAGGAGACACTCAAGAAATGGAAGAAGCCTCTTGTGCAGATACGTTGTGTTTGAAGTGCTGGCTGAAGCTGCCAAAATGCAATTTTTGCAATAAGCCATACTGTAACCAGCATGCTGATCAGCAGCATAGGCTTTTAGGGTCTATAGGGTTTATCTGTGCCGCTTGCCGTTCAAAATTCAATTGACAACAAAGTTGTTTTGTGAATGCATTAAACGTTAAAACGGTTTCATTTTTATACAAATGAAAGAATCAGTTCATCCTCAACTACATCTCACATGTGGCCATTCTCACCCTCAAATCTCCCAGAGGGAACAAAATTGGGTGAGTTAAGGCTTGTCTGATAAATTCTGACACTTTTCTGGGCATTGATTCAGTTGCAAACTTGCATGAGAATGAATGTTCATATCATTACAAATATACTGCAGTCCAGAGTACAACACCAAGCAGTACAGAGTGTATATAAAAATCTTTACTGCAGAAAAATTGGGAATGGCAACCAGATGCTGTGGAATTGAATGATGGAGCAAGCGAGGTGCCATTTGCAAAGGTGCCATTTCTTCCACCACTGCATGCAAAGACAACTTATTAAGAAAAACTAGAGAGCAAGATCGACATTCATATAATCATATGTTCCAACCATCAATGTAGAGATGCAAAAGCAAAAAGTATTTTACTCCAAATATCATTTGAGTAATTGTATTAACAACTTAATTAAGTCATACCTTCCAGGAAAAACGCAAGAACCATGGCCTGCAACAAGAGTAAAGTACATTTGTAAGATAATGTCATGAACAAATTAGTTGGATATGCTCGCATTTAGTCGGTGAAAATTTTCTGACAGTTCAATCTTTTGCAGGGTCATGCAATAGAGCTTTGCTTTCTACTTTCTAAGGTTAGGGGAAGTTTATTGATTTTTTTCATTACCATCAAAGTTATCAAGAAAGAAATCAAAGTAAATTGCCCTCCTTCAAAGGAAAGTATTTTTATAACATACTTGGATCTGTTGTGGTTATGGTGGCCACCCCATTGAAGTTACAGGTTCCATCACCCATAGCCATCCGGTGATAATATGCATCAAAAGCATAAGACGCATGGCTAATAACGGTATCTGGTTCATAGCATCGTCGCCCCTGCACCAGAGGAGAGCAATCCACTTTCCCTGGTCCGCATGCCCAATCTAACGCCGCCTGCAACATCTTTTTGTCAGCACCTTCCCTTGCGACACAATAAGTCTGATTTGTTGTATCATTTGCCAACACAGACCCTGAACCTGTCAAGTGTAGGATATAAACTGGCACCCCATCGGCATCAAAGAGCCCCCAGTTCTTCTCTGAAACAGGTCCGGACCTAAGATCTTCATTGTAAAGCTCATAAATATATGTACTAACCGCAATCCCAGGGTGTTTTGGAGTCCCTGTGTAGTTGAGAATGTGCCTGATGAGATTACTGTTGTAAGTGTTGGCATTGCCTGGAGTGGCGTCGGGCTCGGAAGAGTCACCCTTGGAAGGCCAACCTGATTCCGTCACTGTTACAGGAATATTAGTGAAGTTCAGATATGACATTGCAAAATACGCTGCATCAACAACAGCATCAAAGACATTGGTGTAGTGGAGGAGCGTGTTAAGATCAACAGCTTCCTTGGTTGGAAGTAAGGGCCGAAATAAAGCATAATCCAATGGAATGGCACCATTGGCTTTCACATAATCATAATATGGATAAACATTTAGCATAAGAAACGAGCCAGTGGACTGCAAAAACTTCAGCAATGGCACCATGACAGGGTCCCAGGAGCGGTTAAAGAAAGCTTGTGAAGGTGGAAAAGAGTCGAGGATTATTGAAGAAGAGTGCGGAGTGGAAACTTTGATGCGGGAATCAAGATTTGAAGCCACAAGGGCAGAGTGAATAAAATTCATGGCCGAGACGAGAATAGGAGCAGCATTCGGGAGAGTGGAGAGAACTTCAGAACCAATGGCTACAGCCGTGATGTTGGTTGCAGGGACATGAGCAAGAATATTGCGAGAAACCCAGTTGGCTGCAGTGGCATTAGACTGCCCAATGCCTAATAGTTGATCGTTGGGCACAGATACAATAACACTTATTCCAGTATTAGCAAGAGCTAGTAGCATTGCTCTGTTGGCATCATAAAGCCTGACATGCCGGATCTGCTGAGCCTTCAGGAGGGCCACCACTTGCGTTGGATCAGGCATGTCAGCAAGCGCTGTGCCTATGTTTACGCCAATGAAAGCAACTGCAGATAAGGCAACACTATTGATTAAGATGAGCTGAATGGAAAAAACTAAAGCCTCCATGGATGTTATTAGTTCAAATCTTGTAGCAAGAACTGAATTTACTTGGTTGGAGAAATTTCAGGATAGAGGATAGTAAATTTTAATGGCAAATCAATACAATGACCAAGTAACACCTCAATCCATGAAAATCAACTGATCGGCTCAAAACACCCAGCCAACCGTTAAGCAAATAATGAGGCATATCTAAACAGGCATATAAAACTATTTTAAAAGGTAAGGTATTCTAATATTAAAAAAAATTAAATGAAAGGTTAACAAGAAACAACGTGCATTAAAACATTAGTCATTCATCTTACAAATAACTTCATCTATAAGGTTTATGAAATTTGGTAATAAATCACACCTTCCACCCAACAATCAGATGGTTCTTCTGGTACTGACTCTAATAACGAACCTACGAGCTAACCAGGTTAAAAATTGACAATTAAAAAGATAGTAATTAGGTCATAAATTGTCGAGGTGAGAATCCTGTAATATGATTTTGTCTTTTTGAGAAAGGGTGAAATATAGACCAAGAAAGAACAACAGCATGCCTCAGATATAAATCAAAATATTGATAAAAACTAGACCGACGTAAAATTAGTATACTTATTTCTTCATGAAGACCAAATAACAGTCATAGAAATCCACATGGATAAAAACAATTCAAAGCAGTAAAAGTATTATCTTAGAATATTAATGAATATAATTGGAATGCAAAAATTCACTTTTAAGTCGTGTATCCTCACATGAAGATTCCATCTAAGTACCATTAACTTTACAGGCAATACTATTGCACAATGTTTCTTTCGTGAAGTGAAACATGTCAAGATATGTAAAGATGAAGCTTCTACTGCATGCATATGTTCAGCTCCTATAACTGGTAAAAGGATACATGCATTGATTTAACATAGAGAAATTTGATAATAAAAGAATAAAGAAGAATACAACCTTACATTTAAATTCCGTTCTCGTTACATCACATTTTGAATTTTAACTTCAATCATTTTTCATGTAAAAAAAGCTTTGTCACATTCCAAATACATTAATAGCCTCTACTATTGAAGATTTATTTGAAAAAAAGTATGGTATAATTAATAAAATATCATGCACACTAAAGTTATTGCATGAAATCTAAAATGAATGAAAAGATAATTCTATCAATACAAATAATAGAATTTAGTAATTAAAAAAAATTATTGAATATTCAAACGATAAGTAATAATCTATCTAAGAAACTCACACTCATAAAATAAAATTATTAAAATTCCTTATTGCATTAGTCCTTTTCATTTGACCTTCACTGCTCAATACCTTTCTTTTTATTGAGTTTCAGAAAATCCTTCGCCTTTTTTTTTTTTTTTTGGAATTTTCAACCGTCTCTTATCTCTCATTCTAAAATTGATTGTTGATGTCATATTTCTTTTTCACTTTAACAGATAAAGTCATGGAGAAAAGACCAACAGTGTTTTCTTTTTCTTTTTCTTTTTCTTTTTAGATTATAGTTATTTTTATAAATTTAATATAAACAAGTTTCAATGAAAGATTTCAAGTAAGAATTCATAACAACAGATGAGGCTACTTGCTTAATTAATTAGTTCCATATATTTTAGATATTTCTAATAGATGAACTACAAAATTTAAAAAGTTCATAAAGATCAAAATAATAATAAGTGTAGAGTCAAGCTAACCATTGAAAAGACAAATGTGCATATTAACAATTACTAAAAGATAATTAAAAAATCAAAATAAAATGCAGTAAGAAATGGTAAAATTTTGGTTATAATATACAACCACGTCGAGTAATATCATATGTCAAAAATTGACCTGTTTGTCAAATCTCAATGCTTAAAAATTAAACCTAAAATCTCATCCCATAAATTTTAATTTCAAAATTATCACTCCCTTTTAGGTTTAATTGCTGATTTTTTTATTCAACTATAAATATCTGTTATATATTTTAAAAATGGTTGTTTATTGGCTTATTGTTACTACTATAGTAATTATGACAAAATGAACAAATAATTGAAAAATGGACAATTGAAATTCAATCAAGATTTAAAAGGATATATATCCACCAACAAAAACATAGAAAAAAAAAGGAAAAAGGAAAAGAAAGAAATAGATGTAGCATTGGGTGGAATCCATTCATAATCTGGCATTTGTGATAAAACATGACGATGAATTAGAGCATTGTGAAAAAATCATGTGTCAGTTTGAAACTAGTCACAAAATTCAAGTACCAATACAATTTACTATAACTTTTAATAGTATTTTAATTATTTTCCTCATCTTATTATCTAATTCCTCTTTATATAATAACAAAGCTCCTGAAATTCACGTTTTCATTTTTCCCATTTTTGTAATAAATGCATCTCTTTTCCCTCTACATTTATAGGGAAAGAGGATATTTGATGAGAAAATTATAGATACTATTAAAAACTTACAACTACACAATATTGTTAACTTTAAACAACCATAACTCCCTCATATAAAGTCTTCATATTCCCATTGCCTAGGGCTGGAAAGTTTTTGGTATGACTAATTTAATATGAAACTATTTTATTTAAATATTCAAAGTATTTAGAGAATAATAACAGAAAAACAGATTTCCAGCTTTTGAAGAAAGAGTTTGAGAATAAAAATCTTAGGCTATGTTTGATTACATTCTTCTAAAACAATTTTGTTTCGAGAGAATGTAACCAAACATGTGCCCTCCTTTTCTCCCAAAATGAGTTCCGAAAACATCCGAATTGTCCTTGCAATTTAATTGGCAAATAACCAAAAACTTCATATTCTTTACATCACAGTCATTACCAATTACATACACATATATTTACATATCACAATATTTTATCATTATATAATAATAAAAAATATTATTAAAATCCATTTACACCATCAAAACCCAACAAAAAGACATTAATTTGACTGTTACATTAGAATTTGTCTCATCTCAAAACATAAACATACCGAATTTTCCCAAAACAATTTTCTTACTATTCCCAAATCATAAACAAACATACATCACATTCCCCAATATAAATTTCACATTCTCCAACCCCACTCCCAAAACTTATTCTCCCAAAACATATAATCCAAAACATATAATTTGTAAACAAAAATTACCTTAGTTTTTGTTATATTTAAATTATACCACTTTAGAAAGGAAAAAGAAAAGATGGCCCTCTTTTTATACCATTCGATATTTATCAATTAAGGCCATAATAGACATCACAAACATTCAAGAAATGTTCCAAACTATTCATACTTTTATACTAGTTCATATATATATATATATATGTATGTACATTTATGGAGATATGTAAGGCAACATGTAGCATAGACTTTTATTGAGTCATTAATAAAGTAGTTCCGTGTTTCACATTGATAGTTTGATTGGGATGATAAAGTGGGATACAATGTTTTTATCCCACTTTATCATTCGTTTGGTTGAAATGATAATAAACATACAATCCCACACGAATACTAAAAGTTCATATTTATATGTGTAATTTTCATAAATTAAACTACTATCCTCCATGAGATTATTTATCGTACCAATCAAACTATAACACAATGACAAAAAATCATATAAATTATCACATGATAAATAATCATGAGATAGTTTAAAAATCCAACCAAACTAGCTCTCAAGAGTCGAAAGTAAAAACAACTATCAAAGGATGATTTAGAAGGTTTACTTACTAACATAAAACTTCAATCATTTCCAATTAAAGTACGTAAAGAAACTGTATAACTTGCAAGCACCAGACAGACATATCTAGCAAGCACTGGATGCAGCCCATGTAATAAAAAATTTCAGAAAATGTGAGATGAACCATAGAATATGCAAATCAAACCACAATCAGTTGCTCCACATGCTGACCTGTCAGATTCCAAACTATTACAGACAGGGTGGGCCATCAAATCAACATGTATGGGACCCAACATACATTGTCCTCCCATTATAGTATCTTTTTGTTCAATGTATTATATAATTGTCTAAAAGGAAAGCCACATGAGCTGGTTAGCAATAAAGAAAAATTCCAATCTGGTTAGGAACAAATTGGAGGATTTCAGCAAGGAAAAATAAACTTTCTTGGAAAGAACTTGAGAAAGCAGAAGATTCTTTTCATCTTTTTTAGGTTTTTCCCAAAGAGCAATCTTTATTTGCAGTGCAAAAATATTGAAACCCCCAGAAATCATGAGACATTACTGCTATTTTCACCAAGTAATACTAAGGCCTCTGCTCCTCCCTCACTACTAACACCAGTTTATGAATAAGGCATCACTCTGAACTTCCAGTAGAACTTTAGAGGGAATATTCATGTAAAAATACATTGTAAAGAAAGACCTCAGCTAAGTAGCACAAAAGGAACTTTTCTCCAAAAATCCGAGATAGAAACCAAGAATAAAACAAAAGAGTAACCAGAACAACATTAAATCCAGACAAGAATAAAGAGAGGCACAGGAATATCCAGCATCAAGAATGCATATGAACAGGGAGAAATTGAGAAAAATCACTTCTTTGGACATCATACCAAAGCCCAGAAAAACAGTAACACAAAAGTAAACTGCTAGTGAATAAAGAAAAGCACCCACCTTCATCAGCAGAATTAACAGATATCACCATCAAGAAAAGAGCAAAGAACAATAAACCCATGTTCGTTTTTCTTCTGAATTTCTTGTTTCTTCAACTCCAAAGCTTCAATCTTGGAAAACCGTGTGCTAAGTAAACACCATTTTGCAAGACCTCAAAGAAAACCCATCAAGAAATCAGGGAATTACACTAAATATACTTCGGCGTCCAAGGATTATTTATCTATTTAATGCTGTTGTCCGAATGACTATTGTCTTTTTCTTTTATTTTATATAATCAATAATCAATGAATGACTCGATTGCACTTATCAGGGTTTGGGTACTGTCAGGGATCGGACGATCAAGATTCAACATTTGCTTTTCCTTTTATTGTTTTATTGATTCGGCATTTTCAGTTGATTGATGAGTGTTCTGAGGCCCACCTTAGACCAAAAGTTTCTCTTTTGACCTTCTGAAGCGTCTCATTATCATCCCGAATATTGTGCTTTCGCCCGGTTGTGTTTTTGAGCTGAAAATTCAAAATTAAATTTGTGCTTTATATGTGATTATGAAGTGAGTGCGAGTGCTCTTTTATCATGAGTGATTGAGTCTGACCGCGGCGGTGCGATCTGTATCTTCTAGGACCTAAAGTTCACAATATATTAAAAATATTTGATTATTCATGAACGCTCTTTACCGCTTAAATTAGTATGTCCAATCAAAATTAAAGACGAATTATCTAAAATAATTCAAATGATCTCAAAAATATGCTTGTTGTATCTTACGGTATGAAAGTGATAGTTAGCCAAGTTTATATAGCTTTATGGAGAAAATTAATTTCTTATTCATCCAAAAATTCTAAATTTGAATCACATATTAAAAGTAAATAGATTTCAGTCTATCCATGTGCCAATTCCAAAATTATAAAGGTGATTCTTTTGTTAATACTATACGATTATGAGTTTTTTTTTAATGAGTGAAATATGTGGTAGCATATACTCAGCCTATTTATCATATGATTTATTCAAATTATATGAACCACTTTAAATGATAAGACAATATTTTATTTAAGTGATTAATTAAAAAGTCCAAACCAAATTTGGAGCAATGCTTTGAAACCGTTGGTCTGGTTGATTGAATCGAACAGCCATAAATTGATTCTATTTTGAGTATAGAACAGAAGAATTGTAAGATCCAACTTTGACTAGTGTTTGGTCATAGAAATTCAAGACCTCAAACCATAGTATTAGTATGTGTTTGAGTCCATATTAAAAAGCGAATATACCTTGAATATTTAATTTATGTATGTCTCTATTTTCTTGACATCATCTATACTATTAATAAAACACATAATTCATTTTTGATATGTTTTATGTGTGATATACTTAAAATATCCTCACTTTTTTTTTTCATTTTTTTCAATCTCTATAATCACAACTATATAGTTACTATCATTTACAATCCATACATTCTATACTCATAATTATCATTTTATCTTAAAATTTTGTTATTATTTATGTGAAAATTCAAATGAATATAAAATGCTATTAAAAAATTAATATTATATCAAAAAATAAATAATTTATTGTTTGTTATAAAAATTTTAGCACATCATTGAATGTGCCCAAATTACTATTTTTTATAAAATGTGATATTTAAGATAATCATTAGTATAAAATGCTCACCATTTTGACTACGAGTGGTTCACATTTCCCGGCAATTAAATTCTTTCGTTTCTTTCTTTTTAACTTATTCCATTGAATCCTAAATTCTACATTTTCAATTCATTTATCAAATCTTAAATTCAAATAAATGAAAAAGGAACTATGCAATGCATTGCCAAATGCTTTGTCGATGTAGAGCATTAATAAAATTTTAAATATGAAAAACTAATCAATCATGTTAAATTATATAGTAATATTATCTTTTTTAATTTATTCAAATTTACTAATTTTTAATTCAAATTAATGTTTTAAACATTTTATACTCATAAAACCACTGTAATAAATTTTATTCTAATTATATTTGTCTTGACATGATTTTTTAGAATAAGTTTGTAACACCCTAAAAATTTCCTAGTAGGAATGTTAAGATTTAAAAATCAAATTTAAATTTGACAAAAATAAAATATAATAATAAACAGATAAATTTCGATAAAAAGACTAAAATGTGATATTTTGAAAAAGATTGGGGTTTTCGCGTAATTAAAAGAACTTGTGAGACTAATAAATTTAATCAAATGGGCCCAATTGAAAGAAATTTAAAAATTCTTAGGGCCAATTGGTAAATAAAATGAGGGGTTAATTTAAGGCATTGGTAAGACCTAGAACTAAATTGAAAGCTAAAACAAAAATTCCGGGGTTAATTTGATATTTTTGAAAAAAGCCCTATAAATAATAGCATAATAAGCCCCTTTTTTAAAATTCTCATATGCAACCCACTCCACCTCTATCGACGAACTCCCTTTCGCAATAGCAAAAATTCTGATCTAAACTAACCATTAGCTTCCCCGTGACGCGATGAACATAACCTATACCTAAAACACTCGAAATACACTGACAAGGCACTGGAAAATAGAAGCCGAAGTGGAGCAGTGGTGGTGGTGGCAGGCACAGCATTTCTAATGACGGGAGCTAGGGTTTAAGCTATGGGCTTTGACGGGCTCAGCTCAAGGGTCAAGGTGATGGTCTCAATTTCCAATTCCAACTACTGATGGGGACAAAATTAAGGAAAATAGGGGACAACGACTAGTGGCAGAGTAGAAGGTTTTAGACCAAATTGATAGGCAATTTGGCGACCATTCCTAAAATTTATTAGTAGGTTTTGAAGTACGCAACGAGGTGCGTCGAGTAATAGTGGCGAAGCTTGATTCCAACAATGGTGCACGATACACGATGGACCTGAGATAAATTTTCTCCTCATCATTTTGAACACATGTATGGTAGTCTTGGACAGTAATTAGGCTTCAAAATTGAGCTTTTGGTAAAAATTTGATTGGAAGTGAAATTTGCTAACCATTTGGGTTTGGATGTTTTGTTGTCATGTATTTCCATGTACCTTGGTATGATTGGGAAGAAATATGAATTTAACGCGAGACATTGATTACACAGTTGTATATAGTGCAAGGTGGACCAGGATTTGTTAAAATAAAATTTAACCATTGATTAATTAAGTTAATTCATGTAATTTAAAATCCTAACTTTGTGTATAATGATATGCGGCCTGAGTTATTAATTAAGATTAGATTTCATTATTTAAATTAATCAATGTAATTGTAAGCCTGATTTTGTAAAACATTGCAAGAATCAATTATTAGTAAAAGATATGACAAATTCTTGCATTTTGGCCAAATCATTAATTATGAACTTTAACTATTAATTTGAAGAATATTGATATATAAAGTGAATAGTTACTAAAAATGATATGCCTTCAATAACACAGCAATATTAGCACATTTAGCAAGCTAAATATACATTACTCCTCATAATCAAGGAAACCCTCAATTCTAAGGTGCTAGTAGTTTAGCTATTGTTAGAAAATATTGTATAAGTGTATTGACATTTATATACATTCCATTTAAAAAAGTGACGAGGATCCTAATTCTTTGGGGTAGGGCTAGTAGGATTTTGATCTCATTGCTGTTAAGACATAAGGTGAGGTTATGACCTAACTTTCTTCTGGGAAATGAGTTGCCTCCAATTTTGAAACTCCATGTTTTATGCTTGTCTATGTTTGACTATGATTGTTCAGGTGCCCAGAATTTCCTTTTTGCGCTATCATTTCCTGTCCCTCGCACTCTACAATCTTGCTAGCTACCCCCACATGTGTTGATGTTTCAATCTTACCAACCAACTATGTTTCATGCTTCTTGCTATACCATTTATTTTGCATGTTGTTCATACAGCCTTGTCGGCTTATGTGTTTTTTGTTCAGTTTGGCAACTTGTCTTTGATCTGTTATTTTTAATTTCATTTTCTTTATTGTTGGCATTATGTTATGTTATCCTTGGGGAGACCCATGAAAAGTTTGTTATTCATTAGGACACCACAAGAAGTTAAGCTTGGGGCTGGGTTTGAAAAGACGATTAGGCAAAATGGACCAACAATGACTAGTCTTTCGACTAGTACCCCCTTGCAATCCTGACTTGCAGGTAATTGTAGGTAACTATCTACAAGTGGCAGAATCCGCTATATCGCCAGCCATGCCACATGTTAGTTATTTCATGTCAAGCTGAGCACTCGAGCAAATGATGAAATAAAGAAGATTTTATGATATAACTTGATTATATTATGTTTATGTTTCATTTCGAGAGCAACTAGGTTGGATTTTGCCAACAATCAGCTATAGTTTGAAAAATGATTTTTGTTAAAACATGTTTCGATATGTTGCACCTTAATTATTATGTGTCCCACTTGTTTGAGTCTTTGTTCAATCAATACTTGGATTATTACTTTCAAACTTTATCGTTTCAGTTTTCATCTCCATTGAGTACTAATTTTATTAGAACTATGTCATTTGCTTCCCCTTAATTCCCCTTTGGTATTCCCTCACTAAGTCCTTCGAACTTACCCCTCATGTTGTTTCTTATTTCCTTCCTAGATAGGATCTTACGGAGGATAGTGGGCTCAAGGCTTGCTCTAGTGACTAGTATAGATAGTTTGTAACAGACTAGATGCTTATGTATGTACATATGAACTTGACTAGGTTGCAACTAACTTTATTGCTTAAACTTTTGGATACGTTATGTAATGAGTATGTAACATTGACGTTATCTTTCTATATGTAATTATTTGTGTGCTTTGAATTTTATCATTTTAGTTTGGCTCTGATGTTATCTTTTGAGGTTATGCATTAAGTTTGAATGAGCGACACCTTAGGTTAGGTCGTCTTTCCTAACTGGGTGCTACACAATTTAAGCAATAGGCGCAATTCAAGATTCATGATGCAAAACTCATTTGATTTATCTTATTAATTCAGCTCACATGAAGTAAGTATTTTCCAAATAAATGTTAAAATCCCAACTAATCCCTAATTCTCCCAATAATGAAGAATTTGAACCAAGATTTCCAAATAAACATGTTGGGGTATTAATATATCTAACACAAAATTTAAATGTGAAAAATTATCCTCATATAATAAATTTTATTCTAATTATATTAATGGTTGGAGCGTACACAACAAATGTAAAAAATAAAGATTAGACATTTGATGCATCCACATGCAAGAAGATCAATAAGAATGTTTAAATTTTTATGAAAATAATTAAGTATTCGATACAAATTTAAATAAAAAGCATGTAAACAAATTTTGAGCATACAATGTAAAGAACATATAAGCATACTGTTGAGTGTGCTTTAAAATTTAAGCTACAAATGGTAAGAAACAGTGAAAACAGCAAAAAACATAGTGCAAAATGATACAGAATCAGGCAAGACAGGAAGTTGGAGCATGCCCCAACATGCATGGGCAAGACACGTGCACTGAGGCACAAGGGGGTCATACTTAGGACATGTGCCAAGGCGCAATTAGGCCGCATATTGGAATTTGGTGCTAGGGAGCAAGTAGGTCACACCATGACAAATGGTTTACTACAATATTGCACCAAAGCGCAAGATTTGTGTGCCCTGATGCGGAAACACAACAAGAGTATTCCATGCCAGGGCGCAAATTTTGCGCTCTCGGTGCGGTGCGCAGGGCCTAAGCCCACTTTTGTGATTTATTTGGGTATTTAAACCTTGGTATCTTCAAAGATGATTAGAACGAACCCTAGAAAATATAGTTCTATACTGTTTTAGAGAATTCTCTCAAAATTAAAGTTAGAACAAGGGTGTTCAGTGTTCTTGTGGGAATTGTGAGACTTAAATTTGTACTTGACACTTGAATGGAATCAATAAATTCATATATTTGTTAGGTGAAATAGGCACATCACCAAACCATGTTAAATCTTATTGTCTTTTTCATTGAATTATTTTACAAGTATTTCCAATTTTATTGTTTGGTTTTTCTAAGTTACAACACATACTTTGTAGAATGAACTGTAATATTACTATATATTATAAGCATGGATGGATGTGTCTATAGTTCCACCGTGTGTGAGCATTGTTTTTCCTTTTTCTTTTTTCCCCATTTCACCTAAAAAATGATGTCATTTTCCAACCTAGGTGCTTGGTGGATTTGTGCTTTAAGCTATCTTTATTGTACGTTATTTGGGCATTTTCTATTTTGGTCATAAGAAAATAGCTTTTTTCGATTTTTTTGGGGCTATTTTTTCTTCTACATCAAAGGCAAACCTAGGTTATATGGGCTTTATCTAGTCCTATCAAAATCTAAAATTCTATTTTTTTCTTTAATCTCAAAGTAATTTATGACGCCGATTCTCTCTTATTACAAAGAAGAAGCCATTGCCATCAATAGCATTAGTGAGGAAGTTGTTTTGTCACGATTTTAGATTCATCAAATCCATCTGGGTTTTTAGAAATGGTCTTTGGGTTTGATTCAAGATTATTCCTTTTTGTGATTTTGTATTTTATATCTTGGGTTTGTTATGAATCTTGAGTTATTTTTGCACCAATAAAGTCTACAGCTTATCTTATACCAATATCATTGTAATAGAAAAAAAAAAGGTCAGCGGCAATCGGTGGAGGGCGTTGAGCTATAACTGCTCTAGCGGTGTAATAACAAAATACCCTTGTAGTATATCAACTTTGCCAAGGAGACTGTATAGAGTCCAACTCTCCATTTCAACAATCTTTCAACAATAAAAAGAGCAGTAGAGTTGACTTAAATCTATATAGTGGAGCTCCTCAAGCCTTGAGCACTCCTATAGGTAAACTTGATTATTTGCTTTAATTCCTTTGATCTGTTTTATTTATTCAACATGGCAAGCTAGGAAGTGAACCATAGGACTTATGCTAGACAACGTGGCATGTAGGAGTGATTTCTAATGACTTTGCAATAGTTATAAATTGCATAATATAAAATTTATGTCCACAAATGTATCTCATGTATTTTTGAGGACCTCTTTTCCTTTTCCTTCAATTCTCTCTTCCTTTATTAGTGAAATTTAGTTTTAATTATAAAAGAAATAATAACTTTATTGTGAACTTTATTGTCTTCGTGTTAGGTGCTAAGAAACTATCTGTTAGTAAAGCATGCTTAATGTGGTTTTATTCCACAAACATTAATGTCCACAATTGGCTGAAGTGTGTTGAGATTCATATGTTGCTATGATGAGAAATTTTAAATAATATGTGAGGTTTTTTATGACAAACAATGGTTGTTTGTTGAACTCCTTAATGCATGTCATGTGAGTCATTTTTTGAGTTGATTTTATTATCAACATTTTAAATGCCATTTCATTGACAGCATTATTTCATTTAATCTATTAAATCGCTTACCATTTACATAATATGGAAATAAATATTTGATGTCTTTCATCTACATACGTTTCCTATTCGTTATCATTATGAGAATTGCTATATATATTGAGAAGATAATATATGTACTTGAAGTAATTACAAGTTCTATGGAGGCAGTTAGAAAGGGTGTGACATTTATATGTGAGAAGATAATTCCTAAAATTTTAGTGTATTTTTACATCAAGTAGAATGATCTTTCAATAATGAGTCTTGCAGAAAGGCAAGTTAGAGGTATAACTTGGAAGTACATTTGCAAAATTGCAAATAGAGTCCTGATGGTGTAACTATCATAGTTTTTTCTTTTTTCTTTTTCTGGAGTTTTTCTTAAGGTGATCAAAGATGGAGTCTCCAAGGAATGATAGTACTTTTCACTGGTGGTACCAAAGAAATATAATTTTTTTCTTAATTTTCAAAAGTTCCAACATGTACTTATTTGTTTCCTTCATGATTAATTAATTTCTTATCCTATTGTGTGTGTGTAATTTATGTGATGATCATCTTATAATTATCTAATTAATTAATTAAAATACATGAAAGAGTGTATTCAACTTATATAATCATTGGATTAATCTATTTAATGTACTAAAGTAAATAATGCCGCTGTGAGTCTAATGATGCAAGCTTATGATTATACTATTGAAGATTATGCTCATATAATGGAAAAGATACTTATATATGAAGGATCATACCAGCCTTGGAATTCGGAGCACACAAAGCTTGATGGAGATGAGGATAGCAATGGCATCTACAAACATAAGATCGGTAAGTAAAAATAGGATAAATAGGATGGCAACGGTATCTATATTAAATTATCTAATTGTTATCAATTTTTTTACCTTAGATCTTTCCTCAATGCTTCAGTAAATAGTACCGTTAACACCTGGAATTATGTAGCATAAGAGCTCAAAGATAGATGAGATAGGAGTGATAAAGGTAGAATGCTGAAAATTAGTGCTTGATCTTCACATGAAGTTGAGAAACAATAGATTTTTGGCTTACTGTCATCAAGTTGTCTGAGGTATATAATTACTAGGTTATTAGTGGAAACTTATTCCTATCATCATGCTCCATTTTATTATTTTAAAAAATATAGCCTTTTTAGTATAGTGGTTGGTTAGAAGTGACAAAAGACCTCTTTCCTTGTTTTATAACTGAGCTAGCTAATTTGGGCATCCAAGAGGCTTGACCAAAGTTAAATAAGCGGGGTTGAGACACCATGTAATTTGAAATTTATGCAAGCGAGAGCTTAGAATAACTCACTAGAAGGTGAAAAAAAAGGGAATTAAATATACGTTATGTATCATAAAACTGTTATTATAGCTCCACAATCAGTACCTTTAGGGGTCATTTGATAGGGTGTATGGACATTAGTTGAGATTGGTTAGATTGACATTGTGTGAGATTGTAATAGCATTTGCCTCAGTTTAATACCATAGATTAGGTCCACTACTATTGGAGACACCATCTCTACTTATCCATGTAAGTGTGTTTGATACCATCCACAATCTCCACTTTCATATGTTTGCCCCCAGTCCCAAACAGCAAAATCAAACAAGGCAAATTAAAAAACTGGTTCAGCAAATTTCTTTCTTGGGCAAAACTCTCCTTTCCTATTTTCATTCCCTACCTTTCCACCATAATTGACTAGATTTGAACTAGAAATGAAAAAGAAGTTAAGTTCACTCTAAACCTGCTGCTCTATACGAAGTCAAGTGAAGGTTCGTAAACACTTTCAATTTTCTCAGGCCAGTTAATAGTTTCACTCGGGTAATAGTATCCCAGCTTACACAATCTATTGATTTTTCCTCTTTCCTTTTTTGGTTTTTTATAAGTGAAATTTATTGTTTGGGTTAATGCAGTTGCAAATTTTTATTGGAATCCACTGTCTATATGCACTAAATTTTTTTTCTTGTGGAAATAGGATGCTTTTAGGTTACAAATTTTATGTACGACTTGTTTAGCTAGCTTCAATTGCTGATTTGGTTTCATTTGTGTTTAAGTGATGTTGAACATGGTGAAATTCTTTTGAAGATATATATACATATATATAAGAATTTTTATATTGAATTAATGTTTTCAATTTCAAATATTTTATGTCTCCATAGTTTAAGCATCCTATTAACTATATGTATATAAAATTAACATGACAGAGATGTAAATTTCCGAAAAGGAAAACTATGATCGAATTAGTAAGCATGCTAACTAGAATGTTCTTGCCAGCATAATTTCCAAATATAATTTGTACAATATTCATATTATATAAGTAGACTCTCATAGTTGAAAGATCAAATTGCATATAGCTTTTTTTCACAACTTTTTCCTCTTTAGATTTCACATCTTGTCTCCCTTAATTGCATTATAACCATACATTCACACCAAGGGAAGGGCTAAATTTATCATTTACATTTCACAAGGGTTTCTAATAAAAGAATTTATTATTTACTATGCACAAGACAACATTACAAGAAAATAGGGCTTCATAGATGGATAATTCCGTCTCTAAAGCCTTGATTTCCATCTTTGAAACAAAATAGATTGAAAACTCCATCTCAAATTTAGAAGACAGAATGATTTCTATCTCTGAATGTAAAGATAGATAAATGCAACCTCTAAAGTTGTCTCTAATATCTACTTTTTTTAACATAATCCATCTCTATTTTTGTAGCCTTTCTGTCTTTGATTCTATCTCTAATATCTAATATTTGTTTTACCAAAATCCATCTATGCTTCCATCTCTACTTTTATATATCTTTTTCTATCTTTATTTTTGTCTCTAATGCTCAATATTTTGCCTATAAATCTATCTTTAAATTTGTCTCTAATTAGCTTTAAATTTATTTATAATTGATTTATTTTTTATGTAAATTCAAATCAATACATGCTTCAAATGAATTTTCTATACTACTAAAAAATATCAAATTCCAATCCAACCACCCAATCATCCACAAATAATATGGCTCATTGAAAACCAAATACAATTAACCAAAATAAGTTATTTTGACCATCCACTGGCATATTGATGGTTTATGTTTGGGTACCCCACTTCTTAAAGCAATTTACAAACCATCTCTTGTAGCCCCGCCCTCTCTTCCTAGCCTCTTTTTCCCTTTTCCTAGCCTCCTGTTTATCACATCCAACTATGATCAATATTCATTGTTTCTATTTTAAATACGTCTATAATAGTAAATGTCAAGAAAAGTTAATTTATGTAATTAACAAACAAATGAAAGGTATTTATAATATCAATGAATTGCTGCAAATTAAAATAAAAAATCCTCAAAGCAAAAATACCAAGTCTTATTGCAAATAAATAGCATATAGAAGAAAACCCACAACAAATCAACAACCTTAAAGATAAAAGAAGAAAAACTTAATTGAAAATTACTTTAACACTATTCTTAAAGGAAAACATATTGGTTATTGGAAAGCTTAGTAAAAAGCTATTTTAAATTATTGAGTGTATAAATTTGGTTGCATTCTAAATTAGGTACTCATGAACATGCAATTCCAAATGAGTAAAGGCAACAAGTTATCTTAGTGGTGACAAATGGGCTTGGGTCTATGTTTGGGTTGGCTTCCCATGATTTGGGTGCAAGTAAAAGGTTAAAATTGTAATATAAATTACATAAAGGCATCAATTAATATACCTAAACATCAATGTTAATACTCCATGCAAAAGCCCATATATGAAAATATATATAATGTCCTTTGTTTAAGTTATTAAATTTTAATTAATTTTGAATTAAACCCACTTTAAATTTACATATATATAATATTTTTCAAACCCATACAACACATAACAATATAACTTGTCAAACCAAAGTTCACATAAAAAAAAAAACATTTACATGGAATTTCTTTCTCTAAAAATAAATTATTTATTAAAGCTAAAAAATAATTAAAATTATAAAACAAATAGAGCAAATATTAAAATTCTAAATGATGATAAAAGGAGGAAAATCAAGGATTTGTGTTGAAAAGCATGCTAGAGTAATCCATTATTTACTAATATAATTTTGTTTGACATGATAATTATTGAATATTGAATATTTAATATAATCTTTTGTCTATGCTTTTACAAAAAATAAATATATGATCCATCATCTTGTATTTAATAGTATAATATAAAACTTTTTTTTATTGAATTCAAAAGGACTTATATTTTATATTAAGGTAATTAATGATTTAGAACTGCTTAAGAAGTGGCTGTAAATTATTCTAGTTAATCTATCAACAAAAAGAGAAAGCTATAAATTAATAATTTTTGCATAAATTATTCTTCAAATTAATGAACAAGGATACTTAACAGTCTCAGAGAAAAGGGTAGGGGCTTGTTTTAAAAATATAAAAGATGCTCACTGAGTATAAGCAAGTCCTGAAACTTGCTAATGCATCATACGCAAAAAGCTCACATTACTAAATATGTGTTTTGAGACTGCTAGACAACTTGATATTAAACCCTAATCTCTTGAGGGAAGAAAGTTCAGAGTGAAAAAATTGCACCGGAAAATTCAACATGAAGGTGAAAGAAATGGAAAAATAGTAATTGTGAAGCACCTTGGCCCCTTAAATGGGACACAAAAGTAGACCAAGATAGGAGATTGCTAAAAGTGGAATATCGTTGAAATTTCACATCTTCCAATTGCTAACATGTGAAAAGTTCAAGTTTTCAACACTATATTAGATCCATTAATTATGGTGTGAGTTATTACATAGTAGGTTGGCACCATTCTTTATTCCTCAAATTTCATATTCTAAGCCGGCAAACTTTTTCCTAAGAAAGTCATTCTCTGATCAGTTACAGTGAAATCCTTAAAGGGCCTATTAGTTACAGTACTGTATTTATATGACTCCTCACCTAGCGTATCCAACTCAACAATTGCCTCATCAAAGGCCTAAACAAGGCAGTGAGTAAAGAAGTTTCATTATACGACTCGACATATCAAGCTTTTACTTGAAACATGTTAAGAATTACCAACTAGATCAAGACAGATTTCAGCAGTGCTCTAACCACATATAGAGTGAAATGAAATCTAACATTGAGCTCAAATATGTTCAGAACAGTACCTGTTTTGCAATATTACAAGCATAATCTGGAGAGTTCAATATCTCATAGTAGAAAATAGAGAAGTTCAAAGTTAGTTCGAGTTAAATTGGGTGTGTTAAGGTAAGTTCTGCATTAGCTATGCCCTGCATAAGCATATCATAACAAAAGGCTTAAATTCTTTTATAAGATGAATCATATGGACCATCCCATTCTAATGTGAGACTTACAGCAATAGTTTGTTTATAGAAATGACAATCATAACCAGATTTCTTAGATGCACATTTGATAAATCAATTACAAAAAGAAATCAAAGAATATACACCAAGAAAAAGCAAAACAATTAAAAGTTTCTTCATAAAAAAAAGGCTTCAGTGTCCTATCTGATCTTAAATCACCATTTTGCCTCATCTAGTTTATCATTTTTAGTAAAAAGGTTACCAAATTGACGCAACAATTTTTCTTCTCTTTAATTTTTTCTTGTCACCCAGCCAAAGAGAAGTAAAAAATGTTAAATAGTTGAAAACCTAGAAAGTGAAGATTCATAAGTACATGATAGATAAATAAAAATATGGTCAGCTCATACAAACATAAATAAATATAAAGCAAATAGATATTATCCAAGCAAAAAGTAAGAATGTGAATACATTGATATCATCTAACCATTGGCAATTTAATACAAGTGTTGCATGTAAAGAACCAAGTAAGCTAGTTGGAGCAATGACTTAGATTAACTAGCATATAAAAAGAGGATTCGAACTACATAAGCAAATTATAAGTTGTAGAAGTAAAAATAACCACCCAAGGTAGAACAAAGTTGTTAGTTTATAATTAGCTATTCAATTTTTTCTTCCTGTGGGGAAGGATCAAGAATACAAATTGTTTATTAAAAATATGAAAAGGTGTAGTACTCACAAATTAGTTAAAGAGGTCAGCTTGGAAATGCCAAAACAATTACAATTTTTTTGTAAATTGACTAAAAGTCTAATCTCTGAAGGAATTCATCCAGAAATTGGTTCCCCTCAAGACTCCTACATGTAGAAATCTCAAGGTCAATTTGGAAGAGATCTAGTACAAACATGTGGCCTGCACAAGACTACATATTAACTTAAGGATAATGGTTAATAGCTAATTAATATAACAATACATAAGCAAAACAAAACCATATTATAATAGGCCATGATTTGATAGTTTAATCTAGCCAAAGTAACAGGAATAACAAAAGCATTTATGAGGTAACTAATTTTCCAAATACAAAAAAAAAAGAAGAAGAATGAAGATTGTAAAAAACTAAGAGAGACTACATCAAACAAATTCACCAAGGTGGTTATTCTGGTAATGACCTTTAGCAAAACTAGATGGGCTATCAAGAAGAGCAAAGAGAGAATGGAAACCTCCTCTAGAAGTGGCAGATTTAATGCCTTATGTCCATAACCTTTGCATTTTCTGCTCAACAAACAAGATCATAATAGGTAAACATTATGTGAAAACAATGTATACTATAAAAGAATTGATTTTATCAATGCAAGTGTGCATATGTATGCACAGGGGCATGCAAGATTACAGATTAACTACAAGAATTACAAATTAACATTTCTTAATTGTAAAGTTTTACTTATGTAGCTCAAAATTAATATATGAAACTTCACAAGCTACATTTGAAATGCAAAGACAACAAAAGAAACACGAATTCAAAAATAGAAATAAAGAAAAAATCAAAATATTAGACTTAGAAATAATATACACCTACCACAACAAAAATACAATCCAACTAAGCTATCTAATACTAGTTTGGTTGAAAATGTAATGCAGTTGGATAAATCTCTGCACGTAACAAGCCATATTTACATTGTTCGATGGTGGCTAACTATAAATAAGCAAATAATGTGAAGAAAACTAAAAAGAAATTGGTGGTTGACTATCATTGTCGGCAAAGTGTAATCAGTGGCCAATGGTGAAGATGAGCTTACCTTCGACCATGAATAAGAGCTACAAATTGATGGTGGTGATGAAGAAGAGTCAGTGATGAAGAAGAGCTAAAAATCGGCGTTTGGCGATGAAAATAAAGTGAAAGTTTAGACTTGAAGAAGAGCTGCGGTGAAGAACGAGTTAAATTTCAGCTTGAAGAAAGGAAATATTAGGGCAAGACCAAACGAAGGCCAGGATGCTTGGGGGGGTGAGGTGGACGAACACATCAATCTGTCTAACCAATTTTTAGGTCAATGAATTCCTTAACTATCAATTTTTACTGCATAACTTAGAGACGGATTATTCCATCTTAAATCCTTATATTTAAAAAAAATGATAATTTAATGATGGAAAATACTTGTATTTCTAAATCCATTGCTGTACCAGACTTAAAATCTGTCTCTGTGTCTTTTTTCAATATTTATTTTATTTTATTTAGTAGATTTTTAGCTCCATCTCTATATCTGTTATAGTTTTGTCATAATTTTATGAAATTTAAATGGAATTTATTTCCATCTCCAAATCTGTCTTAACTTGCTAAAATTAGAGACAGACATAAATCTGTTTCTAAAATTTCATCTCTAAAGCCCTATTCCTTTGTAGTGCAATTAATTGTGGTTTTTTCTTAACATCATAATTAGATAAGATCAACATATTTTAATAAATCATTATTTTTCCAATGATACTATTTTATAGACATCCCTTCATTCACCAAATATAAGTACAATTTGTTCTACGTAGCTTAATGTTTCCCCAGATTACTTATCTTACTTATCTTAAATTGATCATTAACTTGGGCATAAAAATATTTTTATTGAGTCACTTTGAGTGATTTTAATTTGATTTGTAATTTCAATTTACATATTTTAGCTTTGAGAAATGCAAGACTAATATGTAAAATTGTGCATATGTATATATCCACTTAATGATTACTTTGTCTCGATGACGTGAGGCATGCAATAAGCTTTCCCCAACTTATTATCATTCACCAGCAATTAATTCATGTGCATGTGTTAGTCCAATATTCTGTCAATGATATAAAAGATATACACTGCTTTAGTTAAAAAAAAAATTCATTATTTTTTTAGCTATCACCAAATGATTCTCAAGCCATCACCACATTGCCTCTGTAGTGGTGGTCAAATGGTGCTCCATCAATCGCACACATCAAAGAATCCTAGAAAGTGGTTTTACAAATGCTCGAATGGGAATAAACATGATAGTCATTTTGTCTGGTGGGATGTATACCATGGCCTTCTTTTGAATTATTCTCTCGTTCATAGTGATTCATACAAAGCATATTTGCAACCATCTAATTCGGGTTACTATGTTTAGACTCCTTCAACATTTAAGGGACTGAGATCTCATGAAATGGGATACCACGATCATGTAGAACAAAGCAAAAGTTCACGTACAAGCCCCTCGGTCCACAACTTTTGTGATGAACGGTCGTATTTGTATGCTTATCCAAACTCTGACTTAAAATCTACTATGATATTTGGTGGTTGTCTTGACTACGATTATGTTATCATGGTTGCCTTTTTTGGTCTCTTGTTAGGGTTACTGATTGGCAAGGTTGTGATGTAATGGCCGGCATGTTATGTATTTTGTTGAAAATAAATTGTTCTTACGGGATTCTGGTTTAATTTTCTATGAAATATTAGTAAAATATGCAAGCTTTATTTATTGGTATATGTATTAGATGATCATGACCATAACAATCGGATAGGGAGTTGTGATTTTATTTTCACCAACCCCATTAGATACAACAGTATAGTTATGTAATTGTTATTGCACTATTAATTACATGTATTGAATAAGTTAATTAATATTTACATTAACACTAATTAAATGTTCCAACATAAAATAATTCTCATGTGTTTACATTAAATAATTCAAAAAGCTTAGTTTGAGGACACTTGTGAGCGGCAGGTTACGTATAGATAAAATATAATTAGGGTAGCCTTAATAGGAGTGCTTACCCAACTAGTTAGCAATACTGTTTTATTGAATAAGTACAAATGTAGCATTGACTTAGTCTTGATAATGGAGTGGAGTATAAACTAGCATCCAATTACTTTATGTGGCTGAATATGGAGAATCGCATTTTTAAAAATGTGTATGGCAACCCGCGACCAATGAAGCAAACTTTGACAATATTTTACTTGTTTGACAACTTGTTTTAATAACTTTTCAAGCAAAAAAATATATTGAAACATCTGACTTGATGCAATTGATTTGAACATTCAATGGAAGGCTATGGCTCTTATGCCATTTTACATATTTTAAGTGCTACCAACTTATAGTAACTGTATAAGTCTCAACTGTGGGGGCTTTTGGTTTACACTCCAATTTGTTACTTTGCATCTCCTTTGTTTATATGATTTCACTTCATTTGTCCAAATTCTTCTACATGGCTCCGAGACATCCTTGAAGCCCAAATCAAATTTTGTTTGTGGCACCATGGTTTGAGGAAATTGACAAAGAGTTTGTCTAGCGTCTTATATACTATGCTAATCTAGATGGAAGATATCTCTCCTGATCTGATGATTTTCTGATTTGTGCATGCATTTGCACAGTGAAATTTAAGTTTGGGACCACTTTCACTAACAAGGATACGAGCATGTAGTTCAAGAATCTGCAGCAGAGACATACCATGTTTGGTTTCTTAATTCCTCTGCCCCTAATTAATTACAATGTGGAGCAAAATATTGTCAAAGCTAATTCCTACATATGGGACTACATTACTATAGCAATACTTGCTTTATCATGTCGTATATCAACAAAATATTTTTCATCTACGTTTAAATTGTTGACTAATATTTTAATTTGCTATTGTAGAAATATCTACTTTTAGAGGTATAAACGATGAAAGAAGAGGCATAGTGGGCCAAGTTATGTGAGATACTTGGGCCACCAAAGCCTTCAATTTTTTTTGATGAATCAAAGATTATATAAATTTTTGACGATAGTTGCACCAACCCAAATGTGCTGGTGAACAAACCTTTGTCATCCAACTTTTGGAATCAGCTCGATAATATATACGGATATGGGGAACCAAGTGAAGAATCCATCAAGTTCACAAATCATATTCCAAATCCAATAATATGGAACAATCCAATCTCCAACATAGTCGGTGGCTTATGGACAGGAGAAGACGATAAGAAAATGTTTGTGCATATATTTTAAGGACAAAACATTCCCACAAGCAAAAGATTTGAACCAACTATCATGAGTATTGTTAACGCTTGCCAAAAAAGTATGTTAGCCAAGAACTCGCAACAGGTAATACTAGCATATCTACCAAACGATGAAGTAATAGAAAATGTTAGATAAAAAATGAAATAGGCATATAAACAAAATAAAATCATATCAAATTCCCAAATGAAGTTAACAAAGATAAGACTCCATAAAATCACAATACAGAGATAGGTACTCTTATCAACACAACAAATCACTTCACCACAAAGATAGATCTGATGCCAATTAGCACATAATCAAGCAATAGCTAACTTTGTAGCAAATTGATAAATATCAAAATATATGCTAAATACACTTGTCAATACCATTAGTAGAAAATTAGAACAGGGTGTTTTCAAATGTAATTTCATCGAGTCAACCAAAGGAACTCATTTGAATGGAGAGACTAAAGTTACTTTATCAACTAATAAAGCTGTACAAGATTGTGATTTTCCTTCCTCTAGTAAAAACTTATGTTAAAGAACTAGAGCTACTCCTTCACACCTAAAACTTGAATGTTAGGTGATGGTCATTTTGAACAAAAATGTGCAAATAGTACAAAAAGAGTACAGAAACATGTTGAGTATTACAACAAGTCAAAACAATAGTCTTTTGTTCGTGGGAAGAGCATACAAAAACTGATTGAAGAGGCATAAACTTATATGCTATCGAAAATCATCAAAGTAAAGTTTCACACCTTCAATTGGTGACACGGCAGAATAGAAAATGAAAGCAATAATAAAATTAAATTCGAAAGATCAAAATGGGTCCTGAATTTTAGAAAGGCCTCCCCATAAGAATAAAAAATACCACATGAACCTAGGGGCATCGTACTGATCCCCAGCACACATATTATATCACAATTATCATTTGACTAAATATAGAACATAAATTAAGTGGCAACAGAAAAACATGATGCACTCAAGCTTTTCACGAGATATATTGTTGCTGCTAACATATCCAACCATACCATTGATACCAAAAATCTTGGAATGACAAAGATTGAATATAATAAAATATGATAAAATCTATTAACTTACCTCTACACTCAATTAGCTTAAATGCTAAATATGCTTATCCTTTGTCAAGTGATGCTAATGTAACCACAAATATGAGCTCCATTCCATGCTAGGCTGAATGCACAACTTTAAGATTGCAAAAAAATATCTAAATGTCTACATGACAAGCAAGGTAATTCATCTACTTAAGTCAACAAGCTGATGCACACCCACATAATGTTATCAACCCCAAAATATAGGCAGACTATGATAGTGATCAAATTTCATATTACTATAATAACTGACATGCCGATTATGCAAATCAAATTGTACCCAATAGTAGAAAGTGCATAAACTTAGCCCTAGCCTTTTTAGCATCTCCTAAAATGCATCCATATCTAATTTGTTATGTGCTAGATGATAAGTAGTCTATATCTAGTCATCCATTGACAACTTCGGGAGTTCTGCCAATGCTTCAAACAATGACGTTCTCTTAGAGACGTCCACGTTAGGTGGTGGAGGCTCCAGTTCATTCAAATTCTCAGCTAGCTGTCCAAGAGTAGTTTTGTGTCTTCAATCAATGTCCCCACCACCTTATCAAAGTTAATGGTGTGTGGTTCGACTCTCTTTCTCTTGCCACTTGATTATGATTTTTTATTGGAGGTCAAACTAGATGGTGAGGAGACAGAAAATGCATAATTTTTAGCTGTGTTTATATCGGTGAATCTACCAAACACTGCCTCAACATCTACCTCAAGTGCCTTCTTTCTCAAGAATGCTTTAGAACCATGTAGCAATTATTGAACAATATCAGCCATGTCAAATGATTCCTCCCTAGTAGCCTTATCATTTCCAAAAATCTCCACTTATCTATTGTACCATAGGTGGGGTTTGCCTCAAAGCTTGGCCGCATCAGGCTGCACCTTTGAACATGAAAGATGACGTAAGCAATGAAAGTTCAAGGAAAAAATAAATAAAACTTTGTATGCAAAGAAATATTAAAATATAGTGTGAACCTTCACATATTTTGCCCAAATAGATTCTAATTCCACAATAATCATATGTGTAGTCAGATCCATCATCACTCCACCACCTTTACTACAACTCAGATTGCCTTTCAGGATTGAATAGGTCTTCTTCCACACTTGTAACTTTGATTTGATATGTTTAACCATGATGCTGCTATCCAAACATTTTCTGTGCATCATTGTCTCAAACCTAACCATATAACCACCTTTAAAGGATCCGTTGCAATGCCAACTACCTGCCTTCAAAGTCTTCAAAGCATTTATTAGAGCATCCTCCTCTTGATGGGTCCAAAAGGACATGGGGCAGCTGCTAGTTTGCTTGACCTATCTTTGCTTTGATAGGAACACCTAGATTGTGTCATTACTTGAAGTCAAATAAATGTTAATTCATAATTGTAAGAGAAAAACAAATGCAATACAAATTCATATGATAAAGACCCAACATTATATCATTTAAATGCTTTAATCGACATATCAAATAAGCACACAATGGTTTCAATTCAAAACTACATTCAAGCGAACTAAACACAACATAGCCAATATGTGGGACCTACGAAGCATCCAATTTAATCCATACAACACTATGAGACATCAAAATATCCTATTGATATGGAGTCTATGTCCTAAGATACAGTTCTAGATCCTTTCCATGAGTGGTACATATTTGTGGCCAAGTTATCACACCATCTACTCCACTCAAATGAGCTCTTTATCATGTCAATGTGGTTGACATCCATATCTATACTAGTATCATGGCCATCCAACATAATATCATCAAACGGGTTGATTGGCATCTTGTGATCAAATATAATTATGTAGAAATGCACAAGCTAGGATGATCATGTTCTAAATCTTTATTGGATAGTATGTTATACTTCATAGGACATTCCATCACTCTTTTAGTAGACCAAAATCCCGTTTAATAACATTGCACACCCTGGCATGCTTCATGTTAATGTATTCACAAGAGTTCTGTAGTGCCAATGTCCCATCAGTCCAATCGTCAAGGTGATACCTGGTGCCCCGATGGGGGATCAAAAACCCTTCACAATTGGTATGACCAACATCACATAGGTAGTAGTTTCCTAACAATGTAGAAAACATATTAGTATTGTCTCAAATAATGGCATTACTTGATATAAAATAAAGTTCATTTTAACTAAGTTAACTTTATCTAAGACATACCAGCATGAACTTTAAGGCCATTCAGTTTGTTAACTACTGCATGTAATACCCTATTATTTGTAGTAGAACCTCCCATCCAACAAGGAGGTAAATAAAATTCATCTCACAAATTGCATACACTAAGAACGTTCACAGAAATCTTCCCTTTCCTCGACATGTACCGTGTTTTTTTGCTTGCAGGAACACAAACTAATATGTATATACCATCGAGAGCCCCAAGACAACCCTAAAACAATAATACAAAACCCATTTCACATAAATTATAGGTTGCAATGAATGAATACATTTAACTTTAAATCAATGGGTTCTATAGAAAATACCTTGAAGCATCTACATGCTTCATTAGTATAATCATCATCAACGAGTTGAGGTTCAACTAGGAGAAATGGACTAATCCTTATAATTGCTTTAAGACATTCCTTGAAATACTTGCTAATAGTGTGACTTGATCGTTTGAAATTACGTTTAGCAATCCTATTCTTCTTGTGATATGCTAAAATCGTCAAAAAACAGGCCACTTTCTCAGCAATGCTTACAAATTTTTCTTTACGCAACCCTCCTACGTGTTCCATCAAATAACAAAGCCTCCCAATATACTTATATCCATATGCAAATTATTCAAACATGCTTCATCATTGGCTTCCACAATCTCCCTTAAGTGTTTTAATTGATCTAGCATCTTAGAAATTATACTCCACCTCCTAAGTATTTGATTTCGTCTACCTCCCCGCCGCTCACATTACATACAGTAAGTACAATAAAGAAAGCAAATACGAATAATTTGTTGAACCAAAAATACATGAATCCAATCGAAAAGTCAAATTTTTGTATTCATATCCATACGATAATCCAACAAGAAACATAAAGGGTCATGAATTAGTAATGTTTCGAGCTAAAGTAATCAATGGCAAAGCTATACAAACATGAGAATAAATTCAAATTGTGGGGGCTATTTGTGGAAAATAGCTTAATGACTTACAAGCACAGTCAAAAGAAGTGGCAAGTTCTAAGTCACTCAAAATAAACTAACACTTCAAAACCTCTTTAACAAAGGGCACGATAATAGGACATGAATGCTTATATCTGAAAGTTCTATAAAGCGACAGCTCACTACACAATATAACCTAGTGTCAACACTAAGATTCACACAAAGATGCCACTATAGGTTTAATACAAATCAGATTGCAAACAAATCAAATTAATTTTGTATTTCAATGGTTGCTAAAGTTATAATTCCCATGTGCTTTTAAGTTAAAAAAGAAGAAAAATAACCATCAATAAAATGTACCATTTCTATTAGTAGACCATTTCTATTAGTAGAAAACCAATACTAATTGTGTATTAAACCATCAGATTCAAAGGCTACTGTTTTGCTCATAGAATAGGTAAAGGGAAAGCAGAAGAAATCATTTTCAATTTAGCATGAAACATACAACAAACAAACAGGCAAACATAACTTTAAGAATCTTAAACACTAACATTACTACTATAGCATATCCATTTGGTTGGAAAAGGATAAATTGTAAGGTACACCCAAATAAACACTTAATTGTAAATCAACTAATTACATGCACAGGTAATTTCCTTTATTCATAGCCATGTGTATTTGTAGCATTTGATAGGATAGTAAGACCACCATGTCTCTAAGCAAAACACATTCTATGCAGGAAATCTAAAATTTTTAACTACGTACCAAAGAGTGGAGTCTTTTCTGTGCTTAATAAAATAACAGAAGACTTGACCCAGCGAAGTTCTTGCCTGATACTTTTTCTAACTGGGAGGGCTCTCTGAAGCACTCACTCCTATATAACACAAAAAGATTATGCCCATAAATAAAACAACTTAGCGCACAACACGAATGATAAATCGTGTAAAAAAAATAAGAATAAAATGCGCCACAATGAGATGAAAGCTTATTGCCCAACATAAAAGCCCTTCTAGATGGATGGGCAGCAATAATTAACGGTTGATTAATATATTCCTCTCACATGCTCTTCTCTAGCATTTCTAGGGTTTAATAAATTTGGGTAGTGAAAAAATGAATTGGTTGACTTCAGGAGGGGACTTTGAATGTGTTCTAGAGTGCAGCAAAATTATTCATTCAATTGAAAAGGCCTTAAGGGAATTTTCTTGCACATTTTGAGGACTAACTTAGTCCAAGCAAATACAGCAGGGAAGAAAAGTGAGGGTGTGATTAAGGAAGAAAAGTGAGGGTGCGATTCATTAATCGCACCCTCAAAGCTGCAATTTTAGTCGCAGCTAATATTATCCAGAGTCCCAAGCCTTTCACTTTTTATGGGTCGGCTTGATTTGTTGTGGCTGATATCAAACAAGTGATTATCCACTATTATTTCCACTAGTTGCAGCTAATATACAATATCAAACGCCCCCTTAGAGAATTGTGGTCATTGTTGTCTGAATATATGGCAACACAATTGTTTGCATCCTTTATCATATAATAAATTAATTGATTTTAACCAAATGTAGGAATCATATCAGAAATGTTGGAAGCCCAAAACTTTAGCCAAATATCTTTTGTGTGCTTCAAATTGAAGAAGCTTTGCTAGAATTGGAAGGCCACTTTCTGGGGAGGGGGACCCTAATGAGCTTGGATGATCCCAAAAAAGCATCTTTCTTAGGTACCTTCTTCCGTTTTTTATTTCGCATGATATTTTATTTTTATCTTAAATTTAGTTTTTGAACTCTATTTTCAAGCTTTAGAAATCTATGATTTTTTTCTTTTATTAGAATACTTAATTTGAGTTTTTTAAAAGTTTTTCTCAATTTTTAAAATTGTTTAAAGAGAATTTGATCATTAAAGTTTTGGTGCTGTTACAGTAGGTTACACGTGGCGTTATTCAGTTTATAGCATATAAAGAACTTCAAAAATGGTTATCAATTTTAGGAATGAGGAAAGGGAAGAAAATTCTAACATTATTGATAATTTATTGATGAGTTTTTGAAACCAATGATCATTTTGTTGTCTCTAGAACATTTTCCTATTTAAAACACACAATTTCATGCATTCACTGATAGTAGCATATTTCATTTTTAGCGGCAACATATTTCCTACATACCGGACTTATGAATAAGTAAAATGCTACATTGGGATTCATAAGCAATATTGCAAATAAATAGTTGAATATCCAAAAGTAAGATAATAATTAATAACCTAAATTCCATTTAGACCTGAGAATACTTCAAGGAATTCTAAGATCTACAGTTAAGCTCTCAAAGGAAAATTTACTGGGGGGTCACATATAAGGAATTGCAATATTAAGGAAAGCTCTAACTTGCTGCTATGCTAGAAAAAGAGAAGCATTTCTTGAATCTTCTGTCTCATACCATTTCTATTGTTGAATTCCTTACCTGTAGTCATGTTAGAAGCAAATGGAAAATGATCACACATTGAGAGCTTTATCATCCAAGATGTTTATGAGAAAACATCTATCTTTCCTTTATTGCTGAGTTCATGTTGTGCATAGAGGCTACTTTTAGACTGGACAACCTTTATTGTTGAAAATGGAAGGAGTACTATTGTGGATGGTAGTTGTGCTTCTGCTCTAACTGTTGACTGCGTTAGTTATTATTGTAAGTAGAATATGCTTTTGCTACATAATCTATTATAGTAGAAACCATTTTGCAAATATGAACCTCAGTAGAAAATTTGTATGGAGAAAGATTTTGCTGCTAGAAATTTATGTTGCTGAAAGTTTATATTGCTAAAAATTTGCTGCTGAAAAACTTTGCTACTGAATCTTTGCTGATGCACATTCTTTTTGAATGTTTGGTGACTGTCTGTGGAGAAGGACTTGCTAATTTGCCTGATGAATTGGTGTTGGGACCTGCTGGAAATGAGTCAAAATGCTAAGATACAAAACCTACTTGGATTCTAAATTTTGGATGGTTGAAATGAATTGATGGTATGGAATGTGATTCAGATGTACATAATATTTGTTGAGCCAACACATATTTGTGCTAGATTGAGGAGCTGTTGAGTCATGGAGTAATGCATTGTCACTAAAATTTGATTAAAGTTTTCTTTCTCCTAAAAATTTTGTGGAAGTTGACTTTTTTCTTTCAAAGTACTTGTAAAATAGATTGTAAATTCTTTTACATATAAAGATCAATATATGGGTTGGAAAATCATCTTTAAATAAATTCTTTATTTATGTTTTTGTTCTTAATTTATCAATATTTATTTTTTATATTTTCTATACAACTGTTCTACATAAAAAATTTATGTTGGAAAATTATCAAATTAAATAAAACTTTCATTTACTCTATCTTTTTTAAATTATTTGAAAATTAATTTTAAAAAAATTCCTTTCAAAATAAAAAACTTCATATAATCTACACATTTAAGAATAAAGTTTAATTAAGTACAAAATTAGGTTATTATTTTTTGAAAATAAATTATCAAAAAATACATATAATATAGGTATATGTGTTTAATCGGTAAAATGGGTACGATATTGCGCCTTGCGCGGTGTCCCTTCACTAATATATATATACACACACACACATAGGTGTGTAGATAAAATATTTCATGGCAGGATTGCAAACGCATTTGAACTTCTTGAGCTTAGCGCCCTTGCTTTGATAACGATGCTTGACATACTGTAGTAAAAATATAAATCAAGTCATGATGAATATAATCTAAAACAAAATAATATCACAAAATTCTAAATTTTTTTTTTTAATCACTTAGCATGCCAGCATCACCAGCACCTCATATATTCTTTCCGGTAATAAGATAAATAAAGGCTAAAGCACATATATTAGATAATGATGACTTCGAAGCAAAATTGTAAAAATACCGGACGAAAATAAAATCTTCTCATCGGCACTTCTTGGTTTTCTCATGGATTTTTGCTTCCTGATATCAAAAATATATTTTCGCAAAATAAGTTGATTAATATAACATAAATTTGAAAAATAATAATTAATTCAACTTTTCCGTACCTTGGTATAATTTCACTTTTCTAGGTTATTTATTTTTCTATCGAAATAATCCACATATTTACAATCGTGAATTCCAAATTAGAATTTATATTAGCAATGTTTTTGTTTTCATGGCAACTGCAAAATTTACACCTCTAAATCCAATAATTGCACCTTTGAAAATTATTAAAATCTGCGCTCGAAATTTCTTCCACACATGCATGCTCTATGCTTCAATTTGGTCATTAGTTCTTCAATGCAAGCTAAGCATTATCAACAAAAATGTGACTTTGAACGGTGGATAAAAGATTCTAATGCAACGACAAAAGTGAATAACGTGATTAAGTGCTCCTAAGTGCAAGCACGTACATTTTAATGAGTTCTTATGAACAATTTTTCCAATTTTCACGTATACAAAGTAAATCATTTTTTGGCACCAATTTTACATACTTGATCCTCATGAATTCCCTGCGCTGTGTTTGGATCTAAAGTTTTAGTGAAAAAATATGAAAGAAACAAACTTCTCACTTCAAATAATGTAATTTTCTATTTTACATTTTAAATATTTTATTTTCTTTATATTTTCAATTGTCTAAATATAATGGCAACTGTTGATCTTGGAAACCATGTATTCTCTGGAGGCTTGTGGACAAATTTCCATCTTTGGCAGCACCACTGGATCAAAACTTGATATTCATACGTCAACTTAATTATTTGAAAAATACAAATTTGTAGGATTTGAAATCTAGAAATTTTGGAATTATCAAATATCCTCACCATAAGGTAGTAAATAGAAAAAACGAAATTTTAATTATGTGGGGAAACATGCACGCCGTACATTCAATATGCAGAAAATGATAAAAGAAAATTCTCTCAAACCTTTTTTTTTTTTTTTTTTTTTTTTGTGATTTCTATGTTGCAAATTGTGAAGTAGAGAATAGATATTTGAAGCCAGAAATACCCATAGAACAATTCTTCATTTCCATAATTAGCTAACTTCGGTCCTCTTAGTTTGCCACAATCTCCCAACACTAAGGCCCAAGCCACAATCTCGCAGTCCTGATTCTCACAGGCCCAAACCCATAGGAAAAGCCTGGGACGTTACCTCGGCTCACCCAATGCAAATATAGACAAGGAGAAAAGGAAAATCAGACATTAAAAATATATTAAAAATAATTGAATGAGCATAATTATGTTTATATGCAAAACTTATCCACATATCCTATACCTCGAAATTACTCATTTTTCGAACACTCAAATTTAACTAGTTAACCCAAATAACTTATATCAAAATTAAATTTATACTAATAATTATAGCATACTTAAAGGGCACGTTTGGATGTATAGGTTGGGCTTGATAGATTATATTATCAGGCCACATCAAATGTTTGATTTTGAAGAAATAAGCCTTTGATGGATAAAGGACCCGGCCTATAATCCACAAATCAATTGATAAATAATCCCCACAATTTGGTCTAAATTATGTAATCCTTTATCATGTAGGTAAAATATAACTAATTATTTGACAATTATACCTATGAAACTCATAAAATTTGATAATATTGCATGGCCCAATTATTTAATCCATGTATCCATACAAGAGATTGATAAAATAAATATACATTCAAAATGTGTAATTCTAGTAACTAAACATAGTATTATATCATCTTCAATAGTTTAATCCCATTATATCATTATAATTTTATCAATCCTATCTATATATCCAAATGTTCCTGAAGTGTATACTTAAATTTTTAACATGATAAAATAAAAAAATTAAAATTATTTTGATTATTTAATTTAATAAAATTATCTAGTATGCTATGTTTGTATTAAATAACCCAATTTTGTAGCAATTAATTAGAAATTATTATATTAATATGGTATTTATTAATTTAAAAAATTCAATGATCAAATTTTAATAAATGTACACATTGTTATATAAGCAAAGTGTTAGTAATTTATTCATTTATTATGCTACAAAAGGCCTACAAATGGGCTTTTATCATCACTAACTAGCTAAATTTATTTAAATCATACAAAATAAATACGTTAAATCAAGATTTGTTTACTAACACATATTAATGTACCCATTAATTAATTTTTAATAAATTTACAAAATTAATTTAATAATAAATATATTATGATATGAGATAACCCAATAAGTCCAACTCAATAAGTTATCGACTCTAAATAAGGTTTTTAGGCCCACCTAACATCTGAAACCCAACTATACTTCCAAATCTAGCTTGGCCGAGCCACTCGACCGCAACTGCCAAGTCGAGCAGATAGTTCTCAACTCAACTCGACAAGAGGCTTCAAGCCACCTAGTCCATGTAACCATCTCTCTGGTCAACCACTTTATCTTGTCAATCATAATCGACTAGAGTACTCGCTCCGACGCTGTGTCATATCCTTATTGCATTCAATGCTCTGACAGTCAACGTGCCTCTGCATTAATAGCGCGTGCCATCCTAGTACCACCTCTGTCACCAACTCTATGAAGAGGCATGCCTCCATAATACTATTCAACCTGAAAAGTAGGAGATGATGCCACCTGAAATAGTACCAGGATGGAAAATGACCAACAACTCCCAGGCAAAGACAAGAGCCTTCTACACTTGATAGGGGCATCTTAGATATATCATCCACCTAAAGAAGGCTATAAATACCCCATTGCTAGCCACTTTCCAAGTACACCATATACACTATATGCTCTTACTCTACTACTCGATTATCTCAATTGAAGTTCAAGGTCAATCCCATAGTCAACCCAAAAGCAACTTCACGTTGCGAATTTAAGGCTTTTCAAACCTACACTCTAAAGTCAACCTTGTAGTTGACCTAAAAGCAGCTTCACGCTGCCAATCCAAGGCTTTTCAAGTCTAAATTATGAACTTTACCCCGTAGTCAACCCAAAAGTAGCTTCACACTACCAGCTCAAGGCTTTTCAAGTCTAAACTTTGAAGTCGATCCCGTAGTCGACCCAAAAGTAGCTTCATGCTGCCATTTCAAGGCTTTTCAAGCCCAAAGTATGAAGTCAATCCCACGGTCGACCCAACAAGTAGCCTCATGCTGCTCAATTGTGGCTTCTAAGCCTCAACCGCGCAGTTAACCCTGAAGGCGACCAATAAATCAGCTCCACACTATACAATTGAGAAACCCTCAATTGAAGTCGACTAGAGTAACGAAACTCAATAATAAAATTAAAGGAATTTTTAAAATAGAGCGTCGAATGTATCTCAATGAGATCATGCATATCTCTGCAATAGTAACCTCAATCGACGATAAAGTTGGTAGGTTTTCATGTTAATTAAAATAGTTATCAATGACACATTTGCGATGAGATAGTTGCATTCGACAAGAAAGCTATAAAACTCATTGGATACACATTGAGCAGAGTTAAAATAGTATTTCATTGAATAAAATGTTTATTATAGAGGAAGGACAACCTTTACAAAAAAAAGGGACAACACACCCCCACTAGTTTTGGCTCAACCCAACCCCGTCCGATCAACCTGCTTGGCCACCATCCAGCATGTCCTGGTTAGGCTTGGGCATCATTGATGCAAGGGAAAGAACTACTCACACTGGCTACAAGGGCCCCGCGATATTGCTCATAAAGTCGATTAAGCGTAGCACGTACTGGGTGATGTTGACTTGCCCATCCCTAATTTGAAAGGTAAAGTCATTAGCAAAGATAAATTCCCTCGCCAGATCAGCTTGCCTACTCATAACCTCAGCCTACTTCTACTGACCTTCAATCATGGGCTATATAGGAGCATTCGTTGCAGTGTCCCCTTCTATATTCTTCATCAATCGGGGTCTCCTTGAACTTAGGGTAATGTTGCAGCTTCTCATCTTAGACTGGGCTTATTCTATCTTAGTCCTCAGCCCAAAAGGCATAGCCCAGGTGTTCGAGTTGCTTGACTATCTTCTCAAATGCACCGCAGGCATCATCAATCGAAAAAACCATGCTTGCATCCTAGAAAGCCAGTTGAGTATAAACTGCTCTATCACCTCCCTTCACATCAAAAGGAGTTGTCAAGATAGCACTGCTCAAACCTTTTCGAGTGTAGCAGTATGGCCGACTAATTGACCAGAAGCGCAGCTCACTTGAAGATCCAGTTGAGCCTTCTTTAGCATCGAATCCATTTGGCTCCTCTCTTCCACGACCTCGACTAGCTATTGGTCTTTCATATTAAGCTATTTTTAGAGGTCGGCCACCTCCTTGGTCAGCTGATCAACCCAAACTTGGAAAGATTCAAGCTAAACCTTCAGAGTCTCCAGCTTTCTTCTCTCCCACAATTCTTCACGATCAGCCAAAGCCAACTCCGACCTGCAGTAAAAATGGTACCCAATCTAGTTCACCTGAAATAGAGATTATCATTTAATAGTGTCATCAGCTAAAGGCAGAATTCGATGAGAAAATAATCGACCTCATATTTATCATATTGTAGTGGTAAGCTAGAGCCCTAAGCACACTAACCTAGCTCAAGCCCATAAACCTCCGTTGGTTAGCGGCAAAAAGCCTGGCTACTATGCATTTGAGTATATTAGCGCTTGTCGTCCCCAATGATATGATCGAGCTTGAATTCGTCATCTCCATGGTTGTGTCAATCTTGAATTAGGGCAATGGAAACTTAGGTATTTGAAATAAAACCTTATCGCTACACTTGTCGAATAGGTCATAGCTAGTGGTCTTTTTTGTTTACATTTGTTGCCCGCCATCCTTTTGGGCGTAGAGCCTCTTTGCTCGATCATCAGTCTCTTGCCCCGACCCATGGTGCTGCTACGAACATCGTCCACTAATCAAGCAGGCTGAGGCGCCTGTTCAATCTGTAGGATGGCTGGGGTTTAGGGTTTAGGGTGCTGCCTCCATCGCAAAAGTTGTATCTCATCAAGTAATTGCTCGACCGTGCTCATTATTTTTCTGGGCCCTGGCCAATGCCTCTTATCTACCACGAGCCATGATCTCTTCTCGATCTACTAAAAAAGGACAAGATAAAGAACAATTAAAATCAAGCAAAAAGATATGAAAATACATAATTATCACAGAGGACGAGAATTTCTACCTAACTAGTTGCTCGTGAGCAAGTTCAATTAGGCCGACAACAAGTCAGCTAGCACCAAGCATCTCTCCTTGATTAGAATCGAGGCCTCAGTCTAGCCAAACTTGATCAAGTCCTAAACGAAAGTGTTGGGCGTGCTCAATGTTTAGTTCCCCAACGTCTCAACGTGCCCTCTCCACCACCCACTCAAAATATTAAACTCACCAAGCCCTCGAATATATAAATAATATTTTTTCCACTCTTGGCCATATGATAAGGAAGGAGTTACTAGAAATTTTTGACGCAGACGTACCGTCAGGTAATAAAACCTGGACTCTTCAATGCTACCTAACTTTTGGGATATAAGCAAGTGAAACATGTTTGAAAAATTGGCAAACAAAGCTGGCTGGCCAAACAAGTGCATAAGCACAGCAAAATTATATACAGTGGTAAAGCAGTTTAGCAGGAGCTGCATTATGCAAACTTTGAGGCCCCTCAGGAGGTGACTATTGTAAGTGCTAGTGGGAACCTAAGGCCACATCTAAACCCCTCCTCGAACACTGCTATACACCCCCTTGGAGGTTGATGCATCCTACCTCATAGCCCAAGCACCAGAAATTCATACTCCTCAAGAATATGGTACTTTTCTCTAATACGAACTAAGTCAGTAGTAGTAATTTTGGAAAATATCTAGCTATAATGGTTAGGGGTAAACAATCGACCACTTGAAACTAGTACTTCACTCAAGCCATCCTCACCCTAAGAAACAACTCTCTCAACACTTGAGCTACTGAAAGTTGAGCTATCACTTGACGAGTTGTTAGATGTGCTCTTAAACGTGCTTTCATCCCTAATCTCCCCATGGAAGTGTGCACTATGGGACCTAGTGTCCTTGCTATCTGATGAACTCAACATGTTTAAAATGTAAATGAAGGAAAATAGAAACTTAGATAAGAACTTACAATTTTTGTTGGAAAGCACTAAAACGCAGAAAGGGATTAAAGGCTATGAATGCAAGAATCGACCAGATCAGATTCAGTAAAAGCATAAATAAATGTTTCTATCCCACCAATTTATAGGTGATGAGGTTGAAAGTCATTTATAGTGAAAGGGTACTATTTGGGAAAGATCCGACTAGAAAGATTGAGGAATCCAATTGATGTTCTTCTTAAGATTTGAGATCTGCAATAGCAACACATGTTAGACTAGCCGAGGTTTCCCCGGCTAAGGCACTTCAATGCTCAAGTCAGTTCTGATCGAAATATGATAGTCGAACAGAATATTGAGAGCTTATAGTATATTTGATATTACTCGGAGCGTGGTTAGCTATAAAGTATTTATAGCCTTTTCCTAGTATGTGATTTGTCGAAGGTGCCCCTATCAGGTGCTTTAGGCTTTTGTTTTTGCTAGGGAGTTAATGGTCATTCCAAATCTCGATACTGTTCCTGACGGCCCCATCTCCTATTTTTCAGGATGAACAGTACCTCTGGTAGGCACCTCCCTATCAAAGGTGGTGGCAAGATTAGTGGTAGAGTTGATGGTAAAATTGGTGGCAGCGATTGTACCAGCTGTCATGCGCCATTAATACGGAGGCATGCTGCCTGTTAGAGTAATAAATGCAGTGTGGATCCTAGTCAGTGTCGGGATGAGTCATGAGGTCGATATCAATCGAACGACCTGGCTAGTCGATTATAGAGATGGTAGAATATGCCCAAATAGATGAAGCTTCCTGTCGAGCGTAGTCGGTAATGGTATACTTGATTGGATAATTATTGTTGAATAGCTTAGTCCAGAACTGATGTTGGGCCTATTGGGCTAAATGGGCCTATTAGGCTATCCCATATCATGAGTCCTCCCTACTCGCGGTCCTGATCAAGTTTGTCGACAAGTAGGAGCAAGTAGTACTTAGGCGATTTTAGTGATTATCCATATTCTCCCTTTTCTTTTGTGAGAAATGTCTACCAATTTTGATAGCGAGGACACAAGGTCTGAGAGTGTGGCCTATCAGAGGGAGATTAGGGGTGTAAGTACATCTGAAACATCTCATGAGAGTAAGCCAGGTAGTTCATCGAGTGATAGCTCGAGTGATGTGAGGGTTATTTCTTAAAGTGATGCTGGCTCGAGTGATGTTCCTACAACCCAGAGTTAACTATTTACCTCAAACCATTATACAGAAATAACCTTCAAAATAACCCCCATCGACCTGATATAAATTAGGGCAATGTACTATATCCTTGAGGAGTATGAACTATTAGTGCCAAGAGCTCGGGGTAGAATGCATCAACCTCTCTGGGGGTATATAACGATATTTGAGGAAGGGTTAAGATATGGCCTTAGGTTTTTCCTCACGCAAATGATAGTCGACCTCCTAATGGGCCTAGACGTTTGTATAACCCGGTTGCTTCCCAAATGTTTCGCCACATTGTATAGCTTTATCGTGCTAATGCATTTGTATAATCAACCCGTCTCCTTTACCAACTTTTTAAATTTATTTCATTTACCTATGTCGTGAAAGTTAGGTAGTACCAAAGAGTCTAGTTTCTATTATTTAACTACTCAACCCCACCAAAAATTTTTAATATCCTCTACCTCTTCTTACGGCCAAGAATGAAAAAAATACTTTTTCTATGTTCGTGGGCTAGGGGTTCTTGCCATTCTAAGGGGTTAATGGAGGAGGCCTATAGAGATGTCTGGGAACTAGACACCTAGTTAGCCTAACACGTTCATCAGGGATTTAGTCGAATTTGGGCATGTGGAGGCCTTAGTTCTGACTGAAGAAAGGTGTCTGGTACTGGCTAGCTTATCGCTAGCCCAATTCAATCTGCCTGCGTGCAATCAACTAGGTAGAGATTCTCGTCGATCATTTTAATTGTGACTGCTTATCTTTTTGCTCGACTCTAATATTGGCTTATTTTGTTTATGCCAACATATTGAGAAGAAATAATGGCCCGAAGCGAACTGAAGCCCAAGCCAGAGCTCTAAGAAATGAGGATCGCCACCAAGCTGCTTCTGCTCTATGAGAAGGAGCTTCCGCAAAACCAATAGGTTTCAACACGATTGATATCAGCTTCTCCGCCCCCATAAATTGAACAGGTACTGGAAACCCAATCTGCTCGCCAAGAAGAGCCTATTCCTAGTAGCCTCGCGGGTTGAGGTAAACGGCAAATGGTTAAGCAGGGAGGCTTAGCACCAAAAAGGGCTGTAAGGGACAAAAGGAAACAGAAAGCTACAACCGATTATGAGCTATTCAAAAAACCCAACGATGGAGTATTATTCCAATGCTCCTGGCTACCTCTTTCCCAATTTGCCACTGACCAAACCTAGGAAATAACTGACCCAACCTCCATCATCTAGGGAGGAATGATGGGTGGTAATGCTTTAAAGTGGCAAATGTTAGGGCTTTTCATAGCCGACTAGCGAAAACTAATGAGCATCAGTCAGGTTCGGGCTCTCCGGGCGTTGTCGCACCACTGTAATATGGTAAGCACAAGGTTGATAATTTCTCATCGAATTTCTCTTTTGTTATAACATTGTGGAGTAACATTCTTATGTTCCAGATGGGACAATTAGGTTATAATATTTTTCACCAATCTAAGCTGGCCCTGGTGGATAGAGAAAAGTTGCAAGGATGAGGGGATATGGAAACCCTCAGGTACAAGTCGAGCAACTAAATAAAAAGGTTACCAATCTCCAAAAATAGCTCGACTCTAAAGATCAGCAATTGGTCAAGGTAGTCGAAGAGCGGAGTCGAATGGACTTTATAATAAAGAAAGCCTACTTAGACCTGTAGGTGAGCTTTAGTTCTGGTCAGGCTCAAGGCCATGCAGAGCCGACCAATGAAGTAAAGGAGGCCTTCAATCTCCATCGTCTGATGATACAGCATGAGGCGATCGAATAATTAATCCTTAGCTCTGCTTTTTAGGATACGAGCATGATCACGTCCCTTAACGATACTCGCAAAGCCTTCTATGGGGCTGTAAAGTAGCTCGAGCACCTGAGATATCCTTTTCGACCTGAAGACAAGAGCAGGATAAGCCGTACACTAAATGAGAAACTAGAGCTTTATCCCAACCCTGAAGAAGATGGAGTCGAGCAGGCCTCGAGGAGAGAAGTTGTGATCGCTGCATTGGATGAGCCCCTAACTGAAACTCAAAAGAAGAAGACCAAGGTCGACGCAAGGTTAGAATAGCTGGCTAAGGAATTTGCGTTCATTGAGGACCTTGTGGTGCAGCTAAGGGAGGAAGCGGTTGATGTGGCGAGGTACATGCTGCGCTTGACCAACTTCATGAGTGATGTTGCGGGGTCTTTCAAACCACCTCAAGTTGTTTCACCCCTTATGTGTGTGATGCAAGAGTTGAACTGTGAATGGCATGAGGGCGACCAAGTGAGGGCGAGCCAAAATTAAATCAACCTTTCTTTCTTTTTTGATGTAATGATGATCAACTGGTTGATGAATAAAGACTACTTTTCATTTTCATCTTATTACGTTAAAAATAGCTATTGAATCTCACCATATCCAATTTGATTGTCATAATAATATGGAGAATACCTGATAAAAAATTTGGTTATCACCATCATAATGAAGAAAATTTAACAACACTGTTGTCGACTTTGTCAACTTTGTTTAATATTGTCAGTAATTCATTTGTACAACTATGTCGTCGATCTTTAACACCACTTGGTTGACTACTAGGTTGACTATTGGATTTAGGCAAAAACTGGGCGAAATTATCTTTGTCAACTATAAGGTCGATAGGATCAACGCAAGTCCATTAGCTTAGATTGGGTCGACTAAAGTCTTAGCGGCATGAAGCTGCTTGAGTGACAACGAGGGGCTGCTTATTCATCAACTTCAAGGTCGACTAAAGTCTTGGGCATGATGCCACTTGAGTGACAGTGAGGGGCTGTTTATTCATCGACTACGAGGTCGACTAGGGTTTTGGCAACATGAAATCGCTTGAGTGGTAGTGAGGGGCTGCTTATTCATCAACTATGGGGTCAACTAGTGTCTTCCCGACATGAAGCCACTTGATTATAACAATGCCTACAAATTAAATCAATATTGTTGGAATTTTATTCAAGTCGAAGGACTTCAAAGATAAGTATAGCATATTTTCAAATGTAAAATTTCCTAAAGTTGACGGCATTCCATAGGCGAGGGAGTTCCTCTCCTTGCATATTGGCTAGTCTATAGGCATTGTGCTTTGATACTTTGATAACAGTGTATAGTCCTTCCTATTTCGAGTTGAGCTTGCCAACATTCTTGGAGACTTCTATCTTCTTAAAGACAAGATCTCTAACCTTAAAATAGCATAATTTGACCCCTTTGTTATAGTTCTCGGCCATCTTTGACTTGTAGCACTATATAGTATTATAGGTTTCTTGGCGATGCTCGTCAATAGTTTTGAGGTCAAGTTTCCTCTTCGACATGTTTCTTAGTAGATAGAAATGAATAACTTGAGTCGTCTGCTGGATTAGCTCTGAGGGGATGACTACTTCAGACCCATAAACTAGATTGTAAGGGGTATGACCAGTGGCTATTTGAGGAGTTGTCCAGTATGTCTATAACATGTCGGGTAGGTCATCTGCCCAATTCGAGCAAGTATCCTGTATTCTAGCTTTTAGATGGTCGAGGATCATTCTGTTAGTTACCTTTATCTGATTGTTCAATTAAGGATTACCTACTAAAGTGAAATGTTGCGTGATCCCCAACGCGTCGCACTAACCTTTAGTGCTTTTGCTCTGAAATTGAGTGCCATTATCTGAAATAAAAACTTTGGGCAGACCAAAACGGCAAATTATATTTTTTCATATGAAACTCTTGATGGTTGCATCCGTTATCTTAGGAATTACCTCAGCCTTGACCCATTTAGTAAAATACTCAACCACGACAATTATGAATTTTTGCTACCTTGTTGATCTTGGTAACGAGCCTAAAAATATCAATTTCCCACTGATCAAATGGCCAAGAAATTTAGAAATTGACCATTGGTGCTGTAGGTTGGTGTGGCAAATTTGGATGGACTTGACATGATGTACATTTGTGTGAAACATCTATCGAGTCTTTCAATAATATTGGCCAAAAGTATCCGTACTTGATTATTTTGTATGCCAGGGATCTTTCTCCACAATGCTTGCCATACAAACCTGCATGAATATCTTGTACTACCTCTAGAGCCTGATCGTCATCTAGGCACCTCAAGGGGGTCCAGAGATTGACCTCTTGTACAAGTGACCATACTCATCGAGTGCAAATTTAGAGGCTTGACCTCCAAGGTATCGAGCCTCGTTCCTGTCCTTGGGGATGGTACCTTGGCTTAGATATAGTTTTATCGGGACCTGCTAAAAACTGTTGTCTCCTCGATGCTCGTTATCAAATTTTCCTCATATGGTCCAACTGATGGTTTATCAAAGACCAAAAATGTGATCTTCCAATCCCTTGTCCCCTTGATAGAGCTGGCAAACTTTGAGAGAGCATCTGCCTACTTATTCTCAGATCGAGGAACCTGACTAATAGTAAACCTTTTGAATGATTATTGCAACGTTTTTACTTCAGCCAAGTACCGGCTCATTGTCAAGTCCGTAGCTTTAAAATTTCCATCGACCTATTTGGCTACTAACTGAGAGTCTATAATTGCGATCAGGTGTTCGACCCCCCGTTCAAGCACCATTCTCGTCCCCATAAGAAGGACCTCATATTCTGCCTTATTGTTTGTGACTGCATTGTCTAATTTTATTGCAAAATCATATTCTTTTGCATTTGGGGAGTGGAGAGCAACCCCTACTCCTTTACCAGATGTGGTTGATGATCCATCAATGTACAGGGTCCAAACTAGAAGGGCTTCAAAATTCTTTCGGGCAGGTCAACTCGCTCGACAATAAAATCAACCAGAACCTGTGCTTTGATGGCTATTTGAGGTTGAAAAATAATATCAAATTCTCTCAATTTAATTGCCCATTTAGTTAGTCTTCAAGACATATCTGACTTCGTCAATACTTGCTTCAACAGTTGGTTGGTCAGCATTACAACAAAATGAGATTGGAAGTATGATCGCAGTTTTTGAGCCATAGTCACTAATGCTAAGGTAAATTTCTCGATCTCCAAGTAATTATGCTCCAACTCATGGAGTGACTTGCTGCAATAATAGACCGATCAATGGCTGCCATCTCGGGTTAAGATCAATACTAAGATGATCGATGCTGCAAAGACTGCTAAATATACCTAGAGTACTTCTCCCAGTTCAAGTTTTGCCATCATGGGGGGTGAGGCTAAGTACTGCTTTAGCTCGACCAACGCCCGATCACACTGCTCAGTCCATTAGAAATCGAACTTCTTAGCATTTCTAAGAATTTTGAAAAAGGGTAAACTCTTGTTGGCCAATCTTATAATGAACCTCCTCAAGGCTATAATCCTTCCAACCAACCTCTGAACATCTTAGACTATTCTTGGAAGGGTGATGTCGAGAACTGCTTGAATTTTCTGTGGATTCACCTCAATGCCTCTTTAGCTGACCATGTAATCCAAAAAAATTTCTCCACGGACCCCGAACATACACTTATTTAGGTTCAACTTTAAATCAAATGCTCTTAGGAACACAAAATTATGACTAAGGTCGAGCAAGTGGTCCTATGCTTTTCCTATTTTTATGATTATGTCGTCGACGTAAACCTCCATCGATTTCCTAATTTCATCTTTGAACATAAAATTGATGAGCCGTTGGTAAGTTGCTCTAATATTTTTCAATCCAAAAGGCATGACCAGGATGTAGTATAGCCCATTAGGAACAACAAAGGAGGTTTTATTCCTATCCTCGGGAGCCATGAAAATTTGATGATAACCTTAAAATGCGTCTATCATGCTCAATAACTCACAACCAGCAATTGAATCAACCAATAAATCTATTCGAGGCTGGGGGTAAGGATCTTTAGGACATGCTTTATTTAAATCCGTAAAATCATTACACATCCGTCATTGCCCCTCATTCTTTGGGACTAGTACAATATTACAAAGCCAAGAAGGATATTGAATTTCTACAATATAACCTGTATCTAGGAGTTTCCTAACCTCCTCCTCAATGATCTGTGTCCTCTCCATGTTGAATGTCCTCATCTTCTGTCTAACTGGTTTGTATGAGGGGTCGACATTAAGGCGGTGCACAATGACGATGGGGTTGATTCCCTGGAGGTCAGATGCCTTCTACACAAAAACATCAATATTCTTTCTCAAGAAATCAACGGTAAGACATTTCAAGTGGGCTCCCATGTCTATTTTGATACGGGTCGTCTTGTCGGGGTTTCCCTATTCAAGCTCAATAGTTTTAAATTCCTCGACAAGCTCCACCCTAGTGTTTTCCAACTTTCGTTTCTTATCAGCCTGGGTCTCCTCAGGTTTTGCTACAGAGAGATCCCCCGAGGTCTTCAATTACGATTGAGTCTTCTACTCACTTGACTCAATCGAGATGTTGTAACATCTCCAGGCCTCCTTCATGTTGCACAAAAGCTCCCCTATGCCTGCTAGGGTCAAAACCTTGACTTTCAAGTGGTAGGTCATCATAATGGCACAGAAGTCATTGAGGGGAGGTCGACCTATGATGACGTTGTAAGCCACAAGGTAATTCACCATCAAAGTTCTCCTTTGAAGAGCCTCTCCAAATAATGTTGACAGATTGTGGACCGTTCCGGTGTGATTTCTGACCCCCCAAATCCAACCAACGGTGTGCGAATAGGTTTAAATTTGAGTTGGCTCATATTCATTCTTTTCAAGATGGAGAGAAAGATGATGTTGGCCGAGCTGCTATTATCGACCAAGACCTTGTGCACTTCAAAGTTGGTAATCTCAACAGAGACTACCATTGAACAATCTGATTTATGGTTGATATTTCTGCCCTCGAGGTGGGCAAAGTTGTTATCAGTGAATGAGATAGCCTCTGCACTCATCGTAAGGTGGAATATTATCTCGACTGGTAAGGCTTTAGTTGACTCAAGCCTCCTTTGGGTTTGCTTTCGGGCAGACTTTAAGTACCCCCCAGTGGAACCTCCTGCAATCATGTCAATCACTCCTCTGATGGATGGAGTGTCCTCATGGGAAGATTTCTTTCCTCTGTCTTCCCTTCTAGGGCTAATCGACCTTTCTCTACAAAGAGTCCAGTTGGTTTTGCCCCTTCAACCTGAGTGTCCACAGCTATGTATTTCTTAAGGTGGCCCTGCCTGATCAATCTCTCGATCTTATCTTGGAGGTTGAAGCATTCATCTATGTCATGACCCTTTTGCTTGTGGAAGTGGCAACATTTCTTAGATTTTTTCATTGCCTCAACCTCTGTCAACTTTCTTGATTTTTTGAGGAAGTTATTATGTTGGATAGCATACAAGATCTTACTCCTTAGGATGTTTAAGGGTGTATAGTCATGGAAATATTTTATGGGAGATCGACCTTGTTCTTTATATTTTTGGTCATCTCTCTCTTTCTTCTTCTTATCAATCTTAGAGGATGCAAACTTGAGCTTGTTCATCTCTTCCTGAGTTATGTACCTCTCGTCCAGGTCAAGCAACTCCTTCATTGATCTGGGGCGTTCACACACCAATGCATTGGCGTATTTCTTGAGTCTGGGCCCCAGGAACAATATATCAATCAGGAACTCGATCCTTGAGTTATTTATCTTGAGGACCTCTATGTTGAATCTGGTAAAGAAATCACGGAGGGACTCCTCCTCGCTCTGTTTGACAGTATGGAAATGGGTGTGGGGAAGTTTTACCTTCCTCTTGCTGGCAAATGGTGCAAAAATTTATCGCAAAACTAATCATAAGAGTAAATCGACGAAGACTCGAGCTTCACAAACTAGTCAAGCGCGATGCCCTGAAAGGTGGTCACCAATATTTTGGCATGAATGTATTTATTATGTCCATACAACTGCATCATGTGTGCAAACCGCATTAGGTGCTCATTGGGGTCCGTCGAGCTATCATATCTCGGTAGATCGGTTAGGACCTTAGCATCGACAACAATGCATTCATCAATAATATCTTGAATGAAAAGAGATCCTCTTTCCCAATGAGATCTCTGAGGGCCCTCCGAATTAGGCGCTCTTTCGGTATTTCTCATTGAGATCTCATCAAGGTGCCTATTCAACTATTGAACTTGATGGGATACTTCCTCATATTCTTCTCGATTCACCAGAGTGGCGTTCCGATTGAGACATAGCCTGGCACACTCGACCCTATGGCGCTGTAGGGCTTGAATAGGCCAGGCTGCGAGGTCTAAAAATTCTCCCATGTCTTCGCAATAGTCACCCTTGGAGTGTTCAACCTTATCGCGCTATAGGGCTTGATTAGGTCGAATGTAATCTACTGAGTCTGCAATCTCTTCCCGCAATTCTAGTCGCCTCTTCTCCTCCTGGGGGTATTTAGGACTGGTTTTACCGTAGGTAGGTGGCCGCCTAGATTCTTGGTGACCGTGGCTGTCCCTAGGAGACTTGTGGTGTACCTATTCAATGCAGCGAACAGTTAGGTTGAGATTTGAGCAGAGATTTGCTCGCTTATCAGCTTTATTAACTGAGGCATAGTTAATGTCACCACTTGCTCCTGAGAGGCACGGGGGCCTGAAGCGTGTGCACCTTGCTAGGGTGGAGGGGGAGATAGAGATGTGAACCTCTTATTCTCCTCCCTTCCTAATGTGGCTCTGTGTGTGTTCACTATTTTCTCATTTCAATCTCAAAGAATTCCCACAAACAGCGCCAAAAATAATGAGGTTGAAAGTCGTTTATAGTGAAAGGGTATTGTTTGGGGTAGATCTGACCAAAGAGGTCAAGGAATCCAATTGATGTTCTTCTCGAGGTCTGAGATCTGCAACAGCAACACACGTTAAACTAGCAGAGGTGCCCCCAGCTAATGCACTCCGACGCTCAAGTCAATTATGATCAAAATATAATAGTCGAACAAAATATTGAGAGCTTATAGTGTATTTAGCATTACCCAGAACATGGTTGGTTATGAGGTATTTATAGCTTTCTCCTAGTATGTGATTTGTTGAAGGTGCCCCTATCAAGTGCCTTGGGCTTTAGTCTTTGCCAGAGGATTGATAGTCATTTCAGATCTCGGTACTGTTCCAAGCGGCTCCATCTCCTATTTTCTAGGGTGAACAGTACCTCTGATAGACGCTTCCCTATCAAAGGTGGTGGTAAGGTTGGTGGCAACGGCTATACCTACTGTCATGGGCCATTAATGTGAAGGCACATTACCTGTCAGAGTAATAAATACAGCATAGATCCGAGTCAGCATCAAGATGAGTCATGAGGTCGATATCAATCGAACAGACCTGACTAGTCGATTATGGAGATGGTAGAATATGCCTGAATGGATAAAGCTTCATGTCGTGCGTGGTCGGTAACGGTATACTCGACCAGATAATTATTGTTGAATGACTAAGCCCAGAACTGATGTTGGGCCTATTGGGCTATCCCATATCAATAGGCATTTAGATGTGGGAACCCAAGCAGTAGTAATAATTGCATAGCCGTCTCTTGGCACTTCGTATACCTCAATGTAACATAAGCATTAAATGTACCAAACCTTGGTCGAGTATTCAAAAACTTTGGTCGATAATTCAAAAATCCTAGTCGACAGTTCAAAAACCTTGGTCGAAGGCGCATAACTATCATTCAATTTTCTACTCCCTATTCCTTTCCATCAATAAGCTTGATTAGAACCGCAAGTGGAGGGGGTTCATGATATGAAATAGCCTAATAGGGCCAACTCAATAAGTTATCAACTCCAGAGACAATTTCCAAGCCCATCTAGCATCTGAAGCCCAACTACACTTCCTGACCCAACTGGGCCGTGTCAATCGATCATAATCGCTAAGTCTAGAGAATAGTTCTCGACCTTACCCAATAAGAGACTTCAAGTCGCCTAGTCCATGTAGCCTTTTCTCTAGTCTATCATGGTCAATCAGAGTGCTCGCTCCAACGCTGCATTATATCCTTTCCATATTGAATGCTCTAACAGTCAATGTGCCTCTGCATTAATGGTGTGTGCCACCCCAGTATCGCCTCTGCCACCAACTCTATCAAGGGGCACACCTCCAAAGTATTATTCACCTTAGAAAGCATGAGATGATGCCATCTAGAATATGATCGGGATGGAAAATGACCAACAACTCCCAAGCAAGAATATGAGCCCTCTATACTTGATAGGGGCATTTTAGACATATCATCCACTTGGAGAAAGCTATAAATACCTCATTGCCAGCCACTCTCTAGGTACGCCATATATAATATACGTTTTTACTCTAATGCTCGATTATCTCACTCGACCAGTATTAACTTAAGCATTAGAGTACTTAAGTTGGGGGCACCTCGATTATTCTAATATTTGCTATTAATTACAAATCTCAGCTCAAGAAGATATTACTATTGGATCATCCGATCTCTCTGATCGAATTAGCCCAAACACAATCCTATTTACTAAAACAACTTTCAACCTTATCACATTAAATTATTCGATCAATGTATTAAATTATAATTTGTGGCAAATACATTAATAAAACAATCCAAATAAAATAAGGCCTTTTCCTTTTTTATTTATATTTAAAAATATTTAATAAATGTAGTAGCATAAATTTTTTCTACTATTTTCATATATTTGATTGAATATACTGCATGAAACAATAATATTTCAAAAAAATGAAAAGAATAAAGTTAAAGAGAGAAAAAATATTATTTTGGTGGAAAAATAGAGAGGAAAAAACATAATATGGGGAAGAGAGAGAAAAGTGATACATACTCTTGTGGTTTTTATTTGTTTAATATACCAGAACATAAATACATAAATTAACTAAATTAAAAATTAAATGACTAAAATTAAATGTAAACTCTTTTTTAAGTTAGAAAAATTGAGTTAATTTTTTTAAAAAGCCAATATTAATAAATTACTCTAGCATTCAAATATTAGGTAGATTTAGCATTTTGATTGACAATAAAAAATTTAAAAAAGATGAAAAATTAGTCTAGGCAAAATACAATTAAAAAATTTGGTCTAATAAACTAGACTCAACCATAGACCCAATGGGTCTTGGGTTTGATAGGGCAAGGTCTATTATTTGGGTATTTTAGGGTATGGGTCTAATTGAATCTATAGGTTAAATAGGGTAAGATAAATATAGGGCCTAACTATTTAGGTATAATAGGATATAGTGTTCGAAAAATCAAACCATTTATTGAACCAAAAAACTTACCGATTCATAGTTCACTAGTTCAATCGTCGCTTGGACCGTAATTGAATCGCAATTGAACTGTGATGTCATAACTTTGAAATATATATTTATATTATATATATTACTTAAAAATTAATAAAATACCAAAATATAAAATATAAAGAGTTTAAAAGATATTGTCCAATATTACAATTCAAATTTTACTATTCATATTATAAATGATCGCAATAATTTAAATATATCAAATCTAAAGTTTAAAATTGAGAATGTCTAAGTTAATTCTAAATTATAAACTGTAAATTAAAGCTTATTTTTTATTTTTAAATAGTTTGTGAAGTGTACCTTAACTTTTAAATTTTGTATTTAGACCCAAAAAAATTAAAAAAATAATTTTATTAAAAATTAGATAGAAAAATCGGTCCGATTCAACGGTCCAACCAGCCGGTTTGAACGATTTTTATAAAATATGATATTTTTTTATTTTTTTTTATTTTTTGAGAAAATTGAACTGATTCATCGGCCGATCCGATTCGATTTTTTAAACAATAATAGAATATGGATTTAGACATGAGAATACCCTACATATGGACAGCCCTAAACTATTTGTTGGGCTTGTTCTGTATCATACATTAATACAAGCTGGCATGTAGGAAAATTAAAAACCACACATTAGTTAGTCAATTGATAATTGATGCAATTGAGTTGCAGGCACGTCCACAAACGTGGAATCTCTTCCTCATTGGTCCAAAGTTTGACAAATCAAGGTTAACGTGAATTACAAGTTACCAATTAATTGCTTGACAACTGTGGATCATATAAAATGGTGAATATCCGAGGAATGGTTTTCTATTACCTGTCATAGTCGAACAATCAATCTATTTTGAGGGGTATTTTAGACCTCAAGGATTTAGTGGTTTACTTTTTATAATATTTAACTTACAAAAATTTTCAGTGTACTCTTGAAATACAAACCCCTATTTCGTGTATGGCTTATGGTGTGCATATGGCTATATTTTCTTAATTTTTGTTGTTTTTGTTTATCAAATTGTATGAATTACAGTTATTTCTCATGTAATCATCATTTTACATTATAAGAAAATAAAAAAATTAGTAACAATGTAAAATTTATTACTAATTATATACATTAAGTGACAAAAAAATTTAATTTGTCACAATAATAATTTTTTACAAACTTAATAGGTCTTGTCACTATTACGAATTAGTAATACATTTATAGTAAAAACCTAATAACAAAAATTTTTTTATTACAAATTGCAGTGACAACTTTTATTTTCATTAGGTTGCCAACATGCATGTATTTCTAATTATTGTCAATAGTGACATTAAAATGCTAGTTCTTATCACTATATATTAAGCTATATTGCGACAAATAAAGTTATACTTCACTTAAAATGTATCTTAAATATCATAATAAAAATTATTACCACTTAATATATATTATTACTGATAATTTTTATACATTGACAACTTATTTTGCATCACTAGTACTACGGCTTTTTGTAGTATTAATTGGAGAATTGATAAAATAGTTACTCATTGTATTTGATTAAAACATGACACATAAAGCGAAACTCTTAAACCATATATATAAGCTTAATCCAATCTCAAACTAAAATAAAATAAAATTATATAATAATTAGCATTCTGGGGGAGAAGTTGCCAATCAAATCTCCATCACAAATTGGACCATGAAATAGACATGATAAGAAAGCACACATATGTAATAGGAATAAAAACGTGTTCCAATATAATGACAACATTGTTTGGGTCATTGACGACGAGGACGCCACCAGTACTGTTAGTCTAGGGTTAGATAAATGAATTGAAAGTTGCATATAAACTATCCGATCTTGACATTGCTATTTCTCCCATCCTGTCATCTTGATGTTATAAATAAACATGCTAGAAGTTCATCACTAGGAGTACCATGATGAATTTGTGTTATGGATATTTTATATAATTACTAATCATCGTGGCGCGCCGTCATTGTAGGCATATTAATTTAGTATATTATTGATGCTAAATTATATAATAAACAATAAAGTACTCAATTTTTTATAATGTACATCAACAATAACGTAATTTTAACAATGATCACAATAATAGTATAGAATATTAATTATCCATTAATATAAACTAATATTTAGGAAATAATTTTTACATTAAAAATATTTGCCTACACATTTCATAAATTTTGTATTATGTTTTCACTAAATTGTTTGTGTTTTTTAATGTTAAATCAAGTGATAAACTCACTTTGGAGACTAAATTAAAAATTAAGGGTACCATTGGCAAAGCAAATTTTGGTGTAGTATCGCGTAACCACCATTTAAGTGTAAAGTCTCTTCCTTTTTAATATAATATATAGTATAGATGTATGTTTGTCTAATTGGTAAGTGGTAGAGTATTTGTTCTGTGAAAAATTTAAACTGCATAAAAAATATGTTATTGTAACTTCATTCAAAGTTAATGACTAGAATAATTTCTTATATATCTACTAAAGTTAGAAGTTTTTGCATATGATGATTTGTTTTTAGTCATAAGAATAAAAATCTTAAATATAGAATGTTGGTGTATAATGTGTCTAATGGGATCACAGTGCAAAAGCGAGCAGACCATTTGAATCATTCATTTTGAAAATATCGTGATGCATATAATTTGTATTATTTTGAAGTTCTCAAAAGTGAGATCTCTATAAGCAGTTAGAATAATTTGTACAGTGTGTTCGGAAATAATATTCAATATAAAATCCAAGATTTTATAAAAGATAAAATTCACCTTAATCCCTTGTACTTCAATTTTGTCTCACTTTACCCCAATATACTTTTAATTGCATCACTTTGTCTCCTTATACTCTTAGTTTTGCTTCACTTACTTTAATACCGTTAAAACCTTTTTAATTTTCATTAACAAACCAAGCAAAAATAGTTAGATCACCGTATTTTAATAATTTATTAATTAAGTTTTATTTAATGGAAATCATTGTTTCTTCTAGAGATATACTATTGGTATATGATGCAAGTTTTTGATATATTTGTAGTGCAGTCAATAGTAATGTCCAGGCTTTATCTTTTCAACATTCATCTTGGATCTTTGAATTTAATTTTAATATTATTTTGTATAAAATTTGTGTACTCATGGTATAAGAGAAGAGTAGTTGGGAGATATTGGCAAAAAATAATTGAGACGTAGGCATTCTGGATATATTAATATAAAACACGTTGATAGAACCATTTTCACTTGGTTTATTAGCATAAATTAAAAAGGCTCTAACAATGTTAAATCAAGTGAAGCAAAATTGGAAGTACAAGTTGATAAAGTGATGCAACTAAAAGTATAGGGGGATAAAGTGAGATAAAGTTTGAGTAAAGGGAGTAAAGTGAATTTTACCCTTTTTATAAAAATAAGAGATTCCTCTAAATTGATTGCAACTTTTAATTTTTCTAAATATTTGATTAAAATATATTAAAAGTATAGTATCATTGAAATTATAGGAAAATATGATTTTTCATATAAAATTTGACATAGGAAAATTGGGAATTTAAGATGAGATGTGAGGAAACAGAATGCCAGTATATCGAGCTGCTTCTTTTTTCTTTTTTTCCTTTCCCATATATAGCTCATTTACGAGTCTACTCCAAGTATTAAAAGGAATGGAAAGACTCACACAACGAATTAATCATAGAGTGCAACAACATTCATTTAGTACAAAAAGTATTAATTTTAAGTTTTAATCTAACTAATATTATCATGTGGTACTAATTCATTTGACTTGTTTGGAGCTGGAATCAATTTGTTTACACAAACCTCAAATTATAATCCGTTAAAAAAAACATTTGGCTATTCATATGCAAAAATTAGACAATAATAGAAAAAATATAAGATTTATTTTTCTAGAGCAAATATATTTTTCAAAAGAAAAAAAATTAATGATGTGGCGGTAATATAATTGATTTGGCTAGCTGGCGAACTAGCAACCAACAGCTCGGGTGTGTGAAAAGGACTCCCAGCTGGTGTTGGTTGATTCAACGCGTGCCAATATTTACTAAGTTCAGGGATTATTTGATTGGTGTTACTTTTTTGAGAAAATTTTATTTATTTATTTATTTTTCTATAGTTTAATCATCCAACACTATTTAATAATTTTGAGCTTCTGGCAATAATTAGATAAATTAATATTTTATTACTTTCAATAAAATATTTGATTTAAATTTTTTAATGTCATACATTTATATAGAAGAATCTATTATTATTATTATTATTATTATTATTATTATTATTATTATTATTATTATTATTATTATTATTATTATTATTATTATTTTATTTCTAATATGTTGTGTTTGGTTTTAAAACAATTTTTTCAAAATTCCCAATATTGTTTCCCTATCCATTCTTAACAAACTTTGTCATATTTAATTCCTTCTTATCCCTCAAATAATACATCTTTTTGGCCCCGGAATATTGATGGTAATTTCACCTTTAGAAGTGTGTGTGGATTTTTATGACAAACTTCTATAGACATTCCCTCACTTTGTTCTCAATTAGGGATATTAAAATTTTAGTAAAGTTTTTATATAGTTGTTATTAGGGCTGTAAATGAATATTTAAAATTTTTTTTACTGTTTGTATTCGTATTTATTTATATAAAATTTATCTGCATTCATTTAAACTGGCCATTATCTGTATTCGATTAATAGATATTCGATTATAAATGAATACAAATATGATAAATGCTTATCTAATTCGTTTAATATCCACTCTAAATATATATTTATTAAATAATATATTATTTATATTTTTTAATAAAAATCTCATAATCCATATATGTATACAATTGAAGAATTAGCAAGAAAAAACAATAAATTTAAAAAAATTATTGTAATATAGAGAAAAATTGAAGAACAAAGTTAATCAACATAATTATTATTGATTGACTTTATAATTAATATAGTTGAATGCCATTATTAATATTAATTAGTACTAATAATTAATTATTAAGTAGAAATTATGCTATTTATTTGATTGTTTTCTTTTTTATGAAATTGTACAATTCCTTCTATTAATTAAAAATATGTATTTGTTATGGTTCAAAGATTTACGTATTTGGATATTTGTAAATAGATGTCTAAATAATTATTATTGAATGTGAAATTAAAAAAAAATTAAATACGGATAAATTTAATCAAATATGAATGCATTCGAATAATTATAATCAAATATCCAAATTCAATCGATATCCGATGGATATGAATTCGAATATTATTTTTATATATCTATCAAATTCATATCCATATCCAAATATTCAAAAAATTAAATGAATATAAATATAAAAATAATATATTCGATCCGGTTAATATCTATTTACACTCCTAGTTATTAGCATATTCTGTAATAACTAATTTCTTTTAATTAAGAAGTATTGCATTCCCAACATATGATTTTCATAACATATCCCTTAATTCATATATCACACATTCCAAAAAAGTAGCTTTTTTTTTTTAAACCAATTGTTCCACCTTCTATTTACCCTAATTGATAACCCAACTATAATATTTCGATTCAAAGCCTAATAACTATTATTGAGTAATTATTAATTCAATGACATAAATTTTTACATATAAAGTATAAGATTAGAATTTTATCTTTAAAGGACACCTAACGTGAATATTTACATATAAAAAAAGAAACATATGGGTGTCATTTTCTTTGACTGATGCAAAGCCTTAAAGGATATCATTTTTCCAACAAGTCGTATTTGAAATCAAGCTAAAGGCCTTAGTATTTAGGCCTGATAAAGTTACCATCAAATGCCCACATAGATTTATTTATTACCAAATGGTCGCTTTCCCCAACCATTTGGTTTAAATTGCCAATGGGTGTTCAATCAAGCAAAGCAAGCATTGAATGAATTATTAGAAATAGTAATGGAACTTCTATCCAGGCGCTCAATACAAATTGCAAAGGAAATTGATACATGAAATTTAATTATATATATAGTTCTTTTTGTATAATTTTTTGCACAAAAACTTAAAAGCTCGACTAGGGCTTCTTTGTTTTCATTTTCATCAACGTTCTAAAAATTAAAAACTATCAAAAAAATATTATTTACTTTTATTTTTGATTTTTTTAAACCTATTTCCATGTAGTAGCTTCAATTTTTTTTTTGCGTCCAACTTTTCTGCCCATCCAAAATATTTGTACTGCTTAGAATTATTATTAAGATATCTCTTATGTGGAATCAAAAATTCAATAGACCAACTACAAGCCCACATAGCTAGTAATATACCATGACTAGTGGTAGTTCTAACTTGTGCCTCTTATTATCTTATTATTATATTAATCAAAATTTAAATTTAATTTAGTATAAAATATCTGTTATTATTTTAAAATATTTAAAAATATTTTAAAAATATATTTTTTAAAATATAAAAAATATAAATCATCCAAAAATTTCATTCTATACTTATTATAATCATTATTTAAAAAAAAAAAAAAAAGTTCCAACCATCAACCTCTACTTATTGTTTCACTTTTTGAAAATGTTGGATTGACTATAGAAATCAATAGAACCAAAAGGACCATCTATATATTTTGACCCCTATATCTTAAAAATATTATCACTTTGTTTGCCTACGTTTCCCGGAACAATCACATTTTTGGGAAACATTCCCAAGAATGCCATCAATTTTTGGGGGTTAATATTAATATTTTAATTTTCAAAAAACCCTTCTTTTCCATCCAAATAATCATTTGTCCCTTAATTTTGCATTCTCCCATAAAATCTGCCAATGGCAGATTTTGTCTCCTCTCCCTCTCTCTCTCTCTCTAGATAAGTAAAAGATATAAATATTTATATAATAAAATATAAAAATTGTACATATATATCACCAAATACAAATTATTTACATAGTAAAAAAGATCTAAATAAAAAATATATATTATTTTCTAATAAATACAAATATATAAAAAATTTCGATAATATAACAAATTATGTTATAAAAAATATAATAAGATGTCTATGAAATATATGTATAATAAAAATATAATAAATAAATGTAGAAAAAATATAATAAAAATATATTTGTAATTAAAATATATCTAATAATATTATTTTATATATAAATAAAATATAGGTATATAATATAAATACATATATATTAAAAAATTATTTTAAATAAAAAAGATTCCAGATTATAAATTGAATATAATAAAAAAAATATAATACAATATATGATAAAAATATAATAAAAATATACTATATGAAATCAATATATATTACTATTTTATAAATAATAAATATATATATATCCCATATGACATCCAATCATTATATATATACATATATATCCAATATATTTTATTATTATCTTTATAATTAAAAAAATCAATTCAAATTTATTTTCACTCCCAAACACCAATATAAAAGCATTAATTTGATATGTATAGTATAAAATGCCTCTTACAAAACATAACTAAACATATCAAAACTTCTCAAACTCTATTTTTTACTATTCTTAAAAATATAACCAAATATCAATTACATTTTCTAATCTTTATTTCATATTCTCCCACAATTTTTTCATTATTCATTCTTCCAAAACGCACAATAAATACAAAATAGAATCAAACATAAAATATATCCAAACACTACCTACATAACAAAAAAACGTGTTCCAATTTCTTCCAAAGGGAGGACAAAGAATCCAATAAACAATAAATAAATCAGAGGGAGACATGACTTGAAAATATGTCAACCACCCCCACCGGCAGCAGTGGTACCCAGCTGCAGCAGGTAGCGCTGAAAAAGGGACAGCCACTCATAAACCCACAAATCATCACATCCTTTGGTCTCTGCCGCATGAGAAATGTGAATATATTATAATCAACTTGATTGGATGTCCACTTGAAAACTATATGTATCCCACTTTGATTGGTCCAACTTAGGTACACTTATTGTCAGTACTGTATTAACCTTTTTTTTTTAAATTCTACGATAAGGTTTACAAGCAAATAGTTATTAAAATGGTTTAGGTTTTGATTGGCACTGTTTTGTTAAAATAATGGTGCATTTCTAAATAAAACTATTCAAAATGTAATATATTATCTTCAAAATACCCCAAGCTCACTAATCTTAGTTGTACTCCTTAAAGCATTTAATCATATATGAATATATGTATATCTTTCATACTCTTTAAAATAAAAATTCAAGTTCACTCCACTAACCAAATAAATATTTTAATAATTCAACATCTATTTTAAAAAATATTTTCTCAAAAGAAAAAGTCAAAAGCATCTTTCTCTTCCAAAATAATATCTAACCACTTCAAAGCAAAACCAAACATTGGTAACATTTCCCAACCACATCTCCAAAATAATCTCCAAGATATTTTCCTTCCGAAAACACCCAAAAGAATAAAAAGGGCCTTGTTTGCCTATGTTTTTCTAGAACATTTTCCAACTAAGAGAATATATCCAAACACTTACATAGTCCAATAATGTATTTTAAAATGTGTAACATTATATTTAAAGTACTCTCCCAAAATAATTTATTTTTTACCAAAACATTCTCCAACAATTCTCAAAACATAAACAATTATCAATCACATTCCTTCAACCTACTACCTAAAACACATTCTCCCAAAATATTTCCACTAAACCATTCAAAATATAACCAAACAAACCATTAAATAAAGTAATTAAATAATTACATAAAATAAATTACACAGAATACTACTTACCATACGCATCTAAAGTCGATGCATCTCATCAAAACTGAGAAAGGAAAGCAAGACAGAACTCAATATATATTAATCAATACAGTACTAAGATTGTTCAAGTTCATAGAATTTGTACATCTACAGTTCCAGAACACAAGCTATTAATAATTTGCTACTCACAATAGAATTTTAAGTGCTTATAGATTTACTTGCTGCTACACAAGCATAGTCTATTAAAGATCTCCACTAATCAATCTCCTTGCTGATAGAGATGCAATTAGAGCCCACACCAGATGTAGCTGAGAAGCCAAAACCAATGGACTCTGGAGTGGCACAATCATATGCTTTCTTGCTCAGGTTGTATGGTGCTGCATTCATCACCCTGTGGAAACAAATGAGCCGAAAGAAATAAATTTTCCAGTATTAGTTTACAAGCTGTACAGTCATTCAAGCATTTATAACTATGCATCTTAAAATGTAAATGCTAATCAACCATTGATTTAACTAAAATCTGTCCGATAAATGCCCATCTCAAACTTACTAAAGAAATACAAGTGTTTATTGAATAATAGGGCCTACTATGGGACAATTGTTCCCCATTTTCTCCTCTTCGTGCTTCAACATGAATATCACTCAGCTCATTTAAAAGTCAATGGGAAAAGGAGTTTCTCACTAAGAAACACATCTCCTAGGAAAAAGAAAAAGCAAATGATAAAGTAATGAGAGCGATGAATGTCCCATCATTCATATTAGAAATAACAATGAAAAAACCAACTCACGGATTAGGTATTCTCCAGGAGATAAAGAAAACATAAAATATCAAAGTACCTCTCCTTACGCTTCTCCAAAAATCGAGCAAGGGATGCTTTCCGAGCCTGTGGAACAGCTGCAGGGAAAAAAGAAAAAAAGAAAAAAGAAAAACATAGTTTAAGTGCTGAACACTTGAGAAGAGCCATTTTGCAGGTGATTAGATTGCTTATCCAACAACAACAGGACCGAAAAGTTGTGTTTTTTTTTCTCTTTTTCTCGCACGCCAAAGCTCAATAATATCTTAAAAGGTTGGAAAAGATTGCTCCATCAAATAGTTAAACAGATATGTCCATTGATAGACCCAACAAGCCATGACTAGTGCATGGCGAAGGGGGAAAAAAATTAAAATTCTAATGGTGTCCCCCAGTTTACCGCATTATCAATGGCATAAGTACCACGCAAGAAAATTCACTTTGTAAGATTAACCATCGAGCAGTTGGTGCAGCATAATCAAAAGTTCAGGTTTCTTAACTGAAGCTGAAAGCATATGCGGAATAAATAAACAAAATCTATACTTGCCAAATTTGCATGAGATACCTGATGACATCATAGCAGATGCTGCAACAGACCCTATTGGTGATATCACTCTAGGAGGCTCCATTTTGTTAATAAGAGTTGTTGGCATCCCAACACTCTTAGATACCTTGATGTCATCATTGTTAGCAGCAGGACCACTCAGCTGATCAATGGGGTGAGAAGAAACAGACATCGGGCTTGGGAGACCAGAGCATTGTGACATATTCATGGATTGTTTAACCAATGCCTGATCCGCTGCCGGAAGTTTGGAGGCAGGTGCTGGCATGTGAAGTTTTGATTGAGCCACATTAGGTGGGACACACCCATTTGCAGCCAAAAACATGATCGCCTGAGCCTGGAGAATATCCCAAGGAAGGAAAACAATTAATACCTAGAAGACCGGGCGAAAGGATAAACCAAAAAATTGGCAGGCAGGGAGGGGGGTGGGAAGAGAGAGAGAACCTTTTCAGGTGAGATGTCATCAAAGACATTCACTGTTCCACCGTAGAAGATAGTCAATTGAGCAGGAACACTGGAGCCCTTAGAATTAATCCTACAAAGAGTAAAGAATTGAGAAAAATGTTATAAATTAAACTCTATATCATGCTGGATTATCTCTTAATTAAGTTTCAATTACAAAGATGTACAGCTAATAACATATCTAGATAAGTATAGTAATCCACACGCTCACCAGTGTTCAGTTCTTCCAACCATAGAGGCAGCTGAAGGAAGAATTGAATGAGAAGCTGTAACAGGATTCCCACCAAGAAATTGATGCTTCATCAAAGCACTTCCAAAATTCTGACAAGCACCCATAAAATAAGTCTTGAGAAAAGGAGACATCATCGAAAATGGATGCATCTTAACATCATGGATGGGATGTGAATGCCTATTCTGTTGCATAGATAAGCCATTAATGTAAATAGTGGCTTCTGTTTCCATTCATATTTTATGTGCTTTCAAGATACTTCAAACAATTGAGGAGGGAACTCCATAAAAATCTCAAGAGAAATTAATGCAACAGATCGGAAAATAACCTTTTCATGAACATATAAAGAAACAGAAATAATATATTTAGAAGTAGAACAATTAAGTTTGCCAGGACGTTTTAAAACAATTCAAATAAAGTAACATTCATTCAATAAGATGAAGAGAGAATTTCTCTACGTACAAATCAAGTTCAAGCCATGCAACCAAAATGTTCAAAAGATGCAGTGTGATGTTACTCGAGTACAGAACCAAAAGTAACCTGAATATCGCCTGATTGTCGTTTATGCATGACTTCAAAGATATTGGAAGCAGATTTCACCATGTATCCATGAGATGTAAGAAGATCAGACTTTATCTTTGATGGTTTCTCGTCTTGCTCAAACTTCAAAGACATAAATTGAGGAAGGGCAGGCACCTTGTTTGACAATGCCCATGGAAGGCCTGCGCTCCTTGCAAATCCTTTAGCTCAAAAAACGTTGCAAACACCCTTTCAGAAAGCAGTTCACAGAATAATAAACTCCTAATAGAAGCATACTATATTTATCTAATTTTAAATAACATCTAACTTAAATCTTTTCAAGTAACAGCTGCACTTGAAAGCATTAAAGTCATATTCACTAACTTCAGATTTCTTGGATATCGGGAATAAGTCACATCACTTCAAAGAAGTTTGAATTATATACCAAATTATAAGACAGTTTCATAAACTTGCTGCTTTTTTAATTGGGGAATAAACATTTTCTACTTCTTATGCAGATGAAATCAAACACACCAAGGGAAAGATTCGTAATAGACACCTATCTCAAGGTCTCTTATACGAATAGAATCATACTGGATCTTCATCCATTAAGTAGCAGAACTGAAACGCGATCAAATTGGTTAAGTTCTCTAGCCAAATGAAAACCATTTACCAGCTTCACTACAGGCAAGGTTTTACCAGGTATGAACATTTATAAGAAGAAGGTATGAATCAAAAGTAATATACTAAAATTTAAACCCACTAAGCCTCCAGTTCACAAAATTAATACTCATATTCTAGGTGCTAACAAAAGCTTCAAGCGATTAACAAATCGTCAATTTCAGATAAAACCCTTTAATCTCTACTTCAATCGCACTCAACTTAAAACGACAGATGTACCAAAGAATTTCATATAAAGACACGTAAATAGCAGCTAGAAAAAGGAAAAAACAAGGGAAAAGAAAAGAAGTTAAAGTAAGTGAAAACAAGTGGACCTTGAGCCCTATTCACATTAAAATCCAATTCTGAACATAAAAACCAAAATCTCATCAAAGAAACCATGATATTACTGCCGACAGAAGGAGTTTGCAAAAATATATAGCGTAAAACTGGGAAAAAGAAGCTAAACAAGGAAACGACAACCCAAGAAAATGAAGGAAAAGGTCAAGAAAGAAAAGGCCGAGAGAGAGAGAGAGAGAGAGAGAGAGAGAGAGA
>JACGDI010005394.1:1160260-1179436 GCA_014898725.1 Jacaranda copaia
GTTGCAGATCTCAAGCCCAATATCATCTCAATCCACCGGACTTCCGGACCATTCTGCTCTTTGCAGCATCAGTAATATCTTGTATATTTGCTACAGTCATGATTGTTTCTTGTTGATTCTGTACTTATTGATTTGTAATTATTCTGTATACTTGTGTTGGTCCTTTGTTAACAACTCATTAGGTCATTCGAACTTATAGTTTTATATTGTTTTCTTCCTGTCTTTACCCCAAATAAGGAGTTATCATAATAGACTAGACCATGGAACACGTGGAAAATAGACCAAATAAATATGTAGATGCACAGAGATGGTAGTTTGTCGAGTTATTGACATAGACATGACATGTAGGTTTTTAGAATGTTAAGTGTGATCTATGATATTTTGGTATTAAGTTAAACTATTGATATATTTCATTTGTGAAAATTAAATATTCTGGGTTTTGAAAAGTTTATTTTCTCTTATATAGACAGATGTTACATGCACACCTTAATGTGGATCCATCAACTAAACTAGTGAGGCAAAAGAAAGGGCCTTTAGTACTGAGAGGAATAAGATCATTGAAGTGGAGGTCAATAAATTGTTGGAGCTAGGATATGTGGTAGAAATTCAATTCACCAAATGGCTATTCAATGTTGTCATAGTGCTTAAGTATTCGATAAGTGGAGAATGTTTACAAATTTTACCAACCTTAACAAGACATATCCAAACAATTCATGCCTATAGCCAAGGATTGACCTATTGGTGGGCTCAACCTCTGTGCTTTGTTGAGCATGAATAACGCCTAAACAAGATACCGTCATATATTCTTGACTAAAGTGTATAGGAAGAAGATCTTCCTTATGATAGAGAAAGGAATATACTGTCATAATGTCAGAACCTCTTTATCCATTTATTTTTATCATAAAACCCATCAATACATGTACCTTTATTGTACGACAATGCTCAAACTAATGCCAAATTTGCTTAGTTGGAAAGACCTACTTAACAATTGCCCAATACCTGTACCTTGAAAAGACTTTTTGTCTCTATGTTGGCTAAGAATGCCATTCAAAGGAGAAAGTCCACATCTTTTTTATTTGGGTTGGCTGGGTCCGAATTTCAATTCATTAGACAACTCAAAATTGTGGTTATTATAGTTTCATATGACTTTAATGTGATGGGATCGCACCAATCCTTCTCTATAAAACACCCTTTTATTCAAAACAAAGATGAACTTTGAGACATCTAAATTCAGTAAATTCACCTAACGTACCAACCCGTTTGAAGAATCAAAATGAACTGTTTGAGATTGACCATGATTTCGACCCAATTGAGTATCACAACAATAAGAAGAAGAGCCAGATTGTCTGCTCAATAATGTCTTGGTGGATGCAAAACTAAAGAGGTCAAAAAAACTAAAGGGCAAAAGTAGGCATGTCATTTACATTTCTGGTCAAGTTGGTGAGAATAGAAAGCGACCAATCCATGTAGGATGTGTGCTACTGGCCAATGGTCACTGTCCTTTCCTATTTTGCACGTGGAAATGTTGTGTGGGTTAACTGAATTTTTATGCCAAAAGATGATGCAATAAGGTTTTGTGGTAAAGTTTATGTTTGGTCCCTCAAATTTCTGAACCTTTCAAGCTGGCCGCAAACTTTTAGGATTATATAATTATCCCAAAATTGGAGTGTTCTTGTGCAAAGGAGGCTTTCACACTTTTGGTGTAACATTTTGTCTCTCACCTATCTGTTTATTAACAAATCTCTTAATTAACTGAAGTTCTTTTTGTGTATTTGAAGTGAAATTTCTTAGTAAATGCACTCATTTTTGTTTAATTATGATATCAGAATATATGATAGAGTATCTTCCGCACTTTGAAATTTAATTTTCTATATACATTGGTGAAGATCAAATACATAATCAAAATATTACCTTGTTAGCATGCATTTTTGGGTGATTTTATTTCGAAAAGGTGCATCAACAAAAGGAGCGATGTTGATATATAATTTTGTCTTATATCAAAAGAGTTGAGAGTTTTGAAATAATTTATAAGTTAAACTTCATTTATCACTCTTCAAGATGTATTTTTAAGATAAAATTCTTTAATCATTACAAAACGAATACTATATTAGTGATAAAATAATAAGTGATAATGTAAAAATTATCACTAATAATGTGTATTAAGTGACAATAGCTTTTATTTTAGTGATATGTTTTGGGCGACAATAAATTTTGTTTTGTCATAATATGGCTCACTAGTGACCAAAAAAATATTTTACTTGTCACTATTAATAATTAATTGCACTTTTATGGTGACACCTTAATGGCAATCAAAATTTTGTTACAAATCCCCTAAAGTGATAATTTAGTGACACTAAAAATTGCTACTATAATTTGTGGTAAAATTTTCATTATCACTATTAGGTGTCATTAGTTGTCAATGGTGACAACTTAAACGTTATTATTATCATTATTTAATTTATAAAAATCATTAAGGTAACAAAACAACATTTTTTGTCACTTAATATATATAATTAGTGACAATTTTTGTATTGCCACTCATTATTTTCTGACTATTTATTTATTGATTTATTTATGGTGATTGATATGTATCGAAATACAATTAATTTTTTTTATTTGACTTTATGATTATCTTATATGCACATATATGCATATGGGAGTTTGTTTTTTTGCCAAGGATATTAAAGATTCATGTGGGCACAACCATAATGCTTTTTGAAACAAAACCAAGTGATGCTTAGGTCATCTTCAAAATCTCATAATTTTCTAGCTCGATTTTATGGTTTTCTTCAACTTTATTTTACGCATGGTCCTATTTTTGGAGAGTGTCTCCGAACTCCGAAGCCTACAAGCACAATAAAATATAGGATCACCCCCACAGATGCTCTCATATTTCAACTATAAATTATTCAAAGAAACTATATATAAACATTTAAAAGCACATTTAAAAAAAATAAAGATTACATTATTTACTTAAGGAAAAGACATTAATTTAGGAGAAATATGTTGATTTTAAATGCATCTAGATTTAAATTATAAGTATTGAGTATGTCAACATTATATTATGTAATTACCACAAAAATATAATATTAGTTATAAAAATTAAGTAATTACAATAAAAATTATTACTAATGACATATATGTATATATATATATATTAAGTACTAATGATAACTCTTATTTTACGAATAATAATACTTTTAAAGTGACAATAATTTCTATTTTGTCATAATATATAATTTAATAGTTACAAAGATTAATGTTATAAATTGTTACCATTAATAATTAATCACGTACATGTGGTGGCCGACGTAATAGCAAGCAAAATAATTACTATCATTTATAACAATATTGTCATTGTCATTGTAGATATATCAGTAACTATCCATAGTGACAATTTAAGCAATTTTTTTTTATCACTATTAGAGTTCATGTGAACATCATTATTATCAAAAAAATTATAAAGTTTTTATTGCTTAACATATATCTAATAATTTGAATTTCACATTCAAGCCCTAAATATTGTCAATAATTGACCGAAAAATGTATAATTGTAGTATGTTTTAAATGGGATAAGTATGTTAAGTTTAAACAAATCGTTCTTTTTTGAAAAAAAATTAAATATTGTATGTAGTGGACATAACATAACACGATGTGACAACTTATCATGTCTTATCTGGGTAATCTGGGTTAAATTAGCTAGATTTTTAACTTCGATTTTATTCTATTTTCTATTAGATGTCAGATTGACTTTGATTAAAAAATAGTGCAAGTAATTAAAAAATTATTGTGCCATGTTCATTATATGCTATTGACTTTAGCCATACATGTTATCATAGCATTATATTGGGATCAATCAAAATAGCATGCATATGTAAAGCCTTCTGTTTATTTGTTATAATAAAGAGTCTATGTACTTTGTTATCATTGTAATCAAAAGTCAATTTCCTAAATTATGATAATGCGAATTTAAGTGTGTTAAGTGAGTTGGGTGGGTTCAAGTTTGAGTTGAGATATGAGTATAATATAAAAATATTAAATTTGAATCAAATACAACCCGATGCAAAAATTAGAAGGCTCAATCCTAACCTGACCCATAATATTTTGAATCAGGTTCAGTTTGATTTGATTGAAAATCAGATCATCCAACAACCTGATAATCGTAACTCAATCCAACATAATCTATATATTTTATTTTGAATATTTATAAATTTTAATATTATAATTAAATAGAAATTTGATCTACCAATAAATCTATAATTCTACATAATCATTAAGGTTTAAGAAAGTAAGAAAGTAAGAAATATAATAACTTTAAAAACTTGTCATGTCTATAATTACTCCAAATACAGAAAAGTAATAAATTATTGTTCAATAAATAATTTTGACGACAACCATTAATGAAGAATTAACTACAAAATAGTAAAACTTAAAGTCCAAAGACAAAAAACATCAAATTAAAGTCCAAAGACAATTTTGATGACAACCAACAAATATGAACTCTTCTTTGCACCAATGGCTAGTTTCTTCTATTAATTTATAGCCCAAAACTGCATAAAGAAATCTTCTTTTGATGTGTATTGGAGACTTTAAGATTTTTGAAATTTTTGATACAAAATTTTTCTTGGTTTAGATTATTGGATATAAATTTTTTAAATTTAGAATTTATTTTTAATTAGCCAATTATTTTTGGGTTGGATTAGATTGGGTTATGTTAGCTTAGATTTATTGGGTTACCCACTTGTTGTTTCCAGATTTAGTGGATTGACCCGAAACCAACCAAACCTTTTTTTTTTCTTGAGTCAATTTCGGGTCTGATCCAATTTGACCCAAACTTGAACACATCAAACCCAAATTTGACTTTGACACCCTTAAATGCTGTCCCCTCCTACCGTAGACCACACAAGTTAAACACAAGAATTACATTAAGATTAAAAGGACAAAAAATATCATAAATTTTTCCAAAAAATTTCTATGTAGCTAATTTGTAGCCCTTTCTTTCATAATTGTATAGGAAACCTCTGAGTTTGCAATACCAATTATTTGGGAGGAGGGGGGGGAAAGAAACTATTTCTCCTTTAGATTTTCCCATAAAAGACTAAAATATATGTATTCTCTTTTTCAAAATTATCGAAAGACATCTTTTTTCTAGATTATTTAACTTAAGAACCTATTAATTAGGTTAAGGAGTGGTCATGTTTGTGCCAACATTGGACTATGGTCCTACTATTTCTCCATATGCTTAAATCATTGGCAAAATTTATCCTTTCTGCATTCAATTTTTTTTACGAGAAAAAAAACACAATAATATTTTATTGATCTAAATTAAGAGTATTACAAATAACATTAGGTGATGAGACCTCATTTAGAAATAAGGTTAAAGCATTCTTAGCAAGAAAATGAGCACAACTATTAGAGTTCTGCCTTACATAAAGAAAGAGAAAGAACAAGCATATTACAAAAAATCCTTTGCATTTGAAATGATATGGCCAATACCTAAGTAATTATCTCTTTAATCTCAAAGAGCCATAATAACTTGCAAACAATCACCTTTTGTAAGGCCAACCAAAATTCAAAGTTCAAACAAAGTTGGCAGGTGTCACAGGGTTTCATTTTTCACATAAATTTTCACCTAACTTTGTGCAATCCTGTACGGCCTAGACCTACCAAGGTCCTAGTCAGCCTGCCCATGTACCTAGTTAGTGCAAGTCTGCGAGTTAGGCAACATAATGATCAAGTAAAGGCAACATATAATCGTTTGAGCATGTAGCGGAATTAATGTAAGGGACACATGAATTACAGGAACCAATCCCAACCTTATATTAACCCAATAATGTAATACACAGGATGCCAATTGCCTTCACACAATGTCTGCCCCAAGTCTAACTTGCTATCTTGTTTTCTAACTAGTGCAGATTGTGAGGTCAAAATGGCTTAAATACCATTTACAATAATCAGCTACAGTTGACATCCCCCACTGTTAGGAAACTAGCCTATCAATAGTCAACATGTGGCATAGCTATGCTATTGCTGCCAGGTGTCTTGAGCGATTGTGTCAAGCAGTTATCTGCAGTGTAGCTTGCTTGTGCCAACTGTCCCGAGCGGTTACCAGAAAAGTCAGCCATAACTATCCCTCTACTTTGCTTCCTTTTCTGTCGAAAATTATCTGCCAACATACTCGGTTAACTGCCATACATGTCAGCATGAACTTGCCACGTTTTGCCAACATATCACTAGGCTGTCAGCCAGGTCAGCCTGTTCCACCAACTTACTGCAGCGTGCGCTGTTGCCTATCCGTGCGCGCTGCTCCGCTCAACTACACCCAAGTCTCAATCCTGGCTTAATCTTTTGTGCAAATACGTGTACCGTACCATCAAGTGTTGAGCAAAAGTGAACATTGTCCCACTAAGTCCCACACATGTATGCGCATTGTTCAGTTAAATGTTGTGCACATAACCTAACTCCACATGCATATACATTCGTCAGGGTTCGTCAGTTTGTTTATTAAATCCAGCCTTTGGCGCATGGCTTGCTGCTGGGCCCTAGCAAGTGCTCGTAGCCTATTTGCATATCCAACACATTGATCAATCACTGTCAAGCACCACCAAACATGCCTGATTGAATTCAACATTTTTGGGTCTAACAAACTACCCCCACTAGACGAATCCGACGCCCTTGTTGGATAGAAGGAGACACATCCCCACTTGTGCTCCAACATTATTCAACATGCGTTATCCTGCAAGTTTGAAAACAAACACATTAGGAACTTCAATCGAAAGTAACATTGTACTGACCTCACGTTTATTTATGTTGCACCAAGCTAACATGGGTTTGAACTTCCTGCTTGATCACTGCCAAACTCTTTACCTCGGCCAATGCCCACACTTAACCAAGGAGTAGGGCTAAGCTTCTAACTTTGCTGCACTGCAACTTCTAACTTCGCCACATATGATAAAGAAGGCCAACTCTCTTTACCATTTTCTTGGCAAATGCTACCATTACTGCCCAATTTTAATGAACCGACACCTTTAGCATGCATTAGTCTAGTCTCATCTATCCTATTGATTGACTTCTTTCCCTGTTTCCTGGAGTTACTCTACTCAACTTACACAAAGCAAGGCTCCTTATCATCAAGGATCATCAACTTACTCAAGTAAGGGATAACCACGACCTTTGTGTTAATCAGGAAATTACTGCTAAGAATTATGTCAAACTCATCCAATCGATATACCATCAGTTTACTCTATCCTTGCCAGTTCCCCACTTTCAAATCAATAATAGCTCCACTTTTCACCGTCTTAGGCATTCAGTTTACAACCTTAACTAGCTTGGAACAAGTTTCGTTTTTAGCCGCAACTTCTAGGCTTATTCCTCAGAGATAAAGCTATGTGTGGCTCTCGAATCCACCATTTCCTTAACCTGATTGCTATTCACAAACACTTGAACAAATATTAGTCCTTTATTCTTAATTGAATCAAACTTACCCGTCAAAGTGTTCAACAGTTGGAGAGCACCGACTCTCAATTCCATTTTGCTCTCCGATTTTGTTTCAGTCGTCTCAGCTATCAATGCATTTAGTCGTTCCTATTGAGGGCATTCATGCATTCTGTGGTCACCTCTACATATGAAGCACCCTATTTTCTTCTTTTTTGATTGGGTACCCACTGCTTCAGATCCCTCTTTTTCCTTCTATTTTCCATTTGCTTTTGCTTTGCCATTGTCTTTCTCGGCATCTTTATTTCTAAGTTCCCGATCCAGGCCTTCAACATTTCGATAGTCTACCAATCTATCGACAGCAGCCATAGCTAAGTACAAGTCCTTGACTCCTTGGTGCATTAGCTTGGCTTAAGCCCAAAGTTGCAACCCCGCCATGAAATTGAACAACCTGTCCTTCTTAGACATATCCCGCACATCAAGCATAAGAGAACTGAAATTAGAGACGTATTCTTTTACTGTCCCTATGTGCCTTAAGTTTCAAAGACTTTCCCTCGCAACCCACGAGACATTATAAGGTAGAAACTACTCTTTTAATTTTGCTTTCAGTGCCTCCCAAGTCTCAATTCGTCTTCATTTAGCAACTGATTCATCCAATAAATAAGTTTGCCACCATAGTTTGGCATCACCCGTCAAGTACATCATAGTTATGGACACCTTTTCCTATGCTAGAATCTTAGCGACCTCGAAATAGGTCTCCAGATCCCATAGAAAATTCTCAAGATCTTTAGCGTTCCGTTCATCGCCAAAGGGTATAAGGTCCGACACTTTAACCTTAGACAAAGAAGCTCAGTTGTCAGCCGCACTTGCCACAACAGTCTTCTTCAATACCATCAATTCAATATTAACTGACTCAAGTTTCAACTCAACAGCCTTAGTAAACTTGCCCACATTTTCAGCAATCAAAACTATTTTTCAGTCAACAATTTTTGGACAACTTGCTATGATCTTTTGCAAACCCTCAATCATTTGTTGTAATTCTTGGATTTGCTTAAAGAGTGCCACTTTTTGAGCTTCAGCTGGCAGCCCAAGGAATGCCTCCATCTAGCACATTTTTGTCTCCAAGCCAAGAACCGCTTCTTTCAAACTTTGATTTGCCATCATTTCACATTTAAAAGCCAGCATAGAACTTAAACTCACATTAATTCCCCTCAAAATAGCGTGAAGCCAGGCTTTGATACCATTTGTCACAAAGGTTGATTTTTCACATAAAATTTCACCCAACTTTATGTGACCCTATGCGGCCTTGACCTACTAAAGGCTTAGTCAGCCTGCCCGTTCACCCAGTTAGAGCAAGTGTGCGAGTTAGGCAACATATAATCGTTAAGCATTCAGCAAAATTAATGTAAGGGATGCATGAATTACAGGAACCAATCCTAACCTTGTATTAACCTAACAATGTAATACACAGGATACCACTTGCCTTCACATAATGTCTGCCCCAAGTTTAACTTGGCTATCTTGTTTTCTAACTAGTGCAGACTGTGAGGTCAAAATTGCTTAAATACCATTTATAATAATCAACTACAGTGGACACCCCTATTGTTAGGAAGCTAGCCTATCAACAACTAACATGTGGTATAGCTATGGTAATGTTGCCATGTGTCTCGAGCAATTGTGTCGAGTGATTATCTGCAGTGTAGCTTGCTTGCCCTAGTTGTCCCAAGCGGTTACCAGAAAACTCAGCCACAACTGTCCTACTACTTTGCTTCCCTCTCTATCAAAAATCGTCTGCCAACATACTCGGTTAGTTGCTGCACACATCAGCATGAACTTGCCACGATTTTCTAACATCTCGCTAGGCTGTTAGCCAAGTTAGCTCGTTTCGCCAACCTATTGCTGTGCACGCTATTGCCCGTCCGTGTGCGCCAACTTATCATTTGTGCGTGCTATTCTGCTCAATTGCGCCCAAGTCTTGGTCCTGACTTAATCTTTTATGCAAATACGTGCACCATACCATCAAGTGTTGAGTAAAAGTGCACACTGTCCCACTAAGTCCTACACATGTATGTGCACTGTTCAATCAAGTGTCGCACAATTGTGCGCACGGCATAGCCCTGCGTGCACATACATCCATCAAGGTTCGTTAGTTTATTTATTAGCTCCACCCCTTGGCACACTGCTTGTTGCCCAGTCCTAGTAAGCACCCGTGGCCTATTTGCATATCCAACACATAGATCGGTTACTATCAAGCACCACCAAGCATGCCTAATCGAATCTAATATTTTTGGGTCTAACAGCAGGCCTCCTTAACTGCCATGGCTTCCGCAGCCTATGGTGAAAGAGTAAGGTGCAAAAACTTGGGCACCCAAGCTAAACATTGTCATCTTTCATCCTTGGCAACTACCCTGGTATTCAAGAAACAAAGCTGCACCAAAGTTCATCTTTACCTTTGCAAATGGAGGTACTGACCAAGAGGTTTGAAAACTGGACAAATTAGCAACTGAATATTGCTTAGAGAAATTCTTATGAGTATGCAGATAATCTTGAGCAAAAATCATCATATCTAAAGGTGTCTTAAGACAAGCTCCAAATTTACGGCAATTCAATGATACCAGAGACACTAGCAATATACAAGAAAAAACTCAAACAAAGAAGTTTCAAGCTTGGAATGAATTGACCAAAACCAAGTAAAAGTCGTGCAGTCCAAAGAAGACAAACACCCATGAGGGATATGAGATAGTGTCTAGAGCTGATGAGCAAAATGACAGTTTAAGAGATAAAGTAGAGAGTCTTCTTCCTCATTAATGCAAATGTCACAATAAGAATTAACAGAAAGTCTTTTAAATCCCAAAGATTAATTTGTGGGAAGGAAATTATGAGCAGCCCTCCATGCGAAATGTTTCACCTTTGGCGGGAGTTTACAATTCCAGATAAACCGATAATCAGCCACTGTTGTGACATTGTTGCAGCCCCTTGTCATGTCTGCTATCTACTTCTTAATGCTCAAGGCAAGATAATATGCAGAGCAGGCAGTGAATAAACCAGACTTTGAATAATGCCACACCATGGTATCTTCGTTATTACTGCCGCAAAGTGGAATGTAGAGAATACTGGCATTTTACATCTCTAGGAAAATACTATCAACTATATTCTTTTTCTAAGTTCCAAAAATCGAATTGATAAGTTTTGAAACATTGTCATTCATAGGAAAAACTCTTGGCGGAGAAAACATCCTGAAAGAAGGATCTCGTGGATTCCATTTGTCAATCCAAGTATTTGTTTTTACTGTATTTCCAATCCTCCAATGAATTCCATCCCTCAAAAGAAATAAAGACTCCTAAATATATTTCCAAGAAAACCAGGGATTGAAGTCCAATGAAACTTGAATAACCTCACCATTTGAAAATATTTGGCCTTAAAACTTTAGTAAATAACAGGTTTGGCTTAGTTAACAATTGCTACCTTTGCTTTAACAACAAAGCTTTATTGAAAGACCTAAGATCGCTAAAACCTAAACCTCCACTACTCTTATCACGGCCCAAATCTTCCTACTTAACCCAATGAAATTTCCTTACTCCTTTGTTACCCCACCAGAAACTAGCCACCATAGATTCAATATCTCGAACTAACCCTTCAGGAGTTTGAAACATCAGCGGGAATTGCTTGGACAACCGATTTGATTAGAATTTTCTTTTGACCTGAGACAAGATTTTTTCCGACCAACCACTTAGTTTGCCCCCACATTCTATCTCGAATGCAAGCAAAGATTTCCCACTTGGACTTTCCAATTACTGATGGCAAACCCGGATACTTTTCATGTTTATCCGCAATTCTAACTCCTAGAATTTGTTGGATTTGAGAGCAATCCATTTGAGTCATATGCTTGCTGAAAACAACAGATAATTTTTCCAAGTTAACCTGTTGATCAAAAGCCCTCTCATGTATATCTAGGATATGACAAAGACAACTAGTTGCCACTTCCGATGTAGTGTAGAAAATCAATGTATCATCTACGAACAAAAGATGATCTTTAGTGCACCTCGATAGATAACAATTATTCTATGACACGTTCTTCCTCTTTGCGTTGAATTAATGAGCATAAAGCCTCCGCATAGAATAGAAATAAATAGGAAAACAGGGATCCCCTTGTCGCAATCCATGATATGGCTTAAAATACCCAAATTGATGGCCATTAAGAATAATAGAATAAGATACAGTACAGACACGTCATGATCAAATCATCGAACATGCCTCCAAAACTCAACTTGTGCAACAACAAACACAAAACTTGCCATTCAACTTTATCATAGGCCTTGCTCATATCTAATTTAAGTGCCACATAACCCTTCTTACCATTCCGCTTCTTCTTTAGATAATGATTAATTTCAAAAGCTACTAAAACATTGTCAGTTGTAAGCCTCAATGATGCGAAAACAAACTTAGTGTCAGATATAATGAAGTCTATAAATAGTTTCAGTACGTTAACAACTGTATTGGAAGCAATTTTATACACAATATTACTCAAGCTTATAGGCCTAAATTGAGTTAGATACTCAGGCCTAGCTATTTTAGGAATAAAAGTGATGTGCGTGTAATTTAGCTTAGGATCAAAAGTACCCTCATTAAGAAAAGCCAAAGCAAAGGAGATGACATCTTGGCCTACAATCGGCCAAGATTTTTGCTAACAGAGTATCGTCAGACAGGCCAGTCTTGGCGACTTCATAAGACTCATTTGAGATGGGGCAAGCTACACATCTTCAACTGTAAATTGTTCAAGAAGCTTTCTGTTCATATGCTCATCAACACAACCAATCACCTCATCGATGTCCTCAGCCAAGGGGTCACTGAAACAGAACAATTGCCTTAAGTAAGATATCACCATTAATTCAATCGCAGGCTTTGATGTACACCATTTGTCGTTCTTTTTTCTCAAACCAACGATGACATCATTGCGAAATTTGTTAGTGGCTATAGAATGGAAAAACTTGGTATTTCTGTCTCCCTCCTTCATCCCGTGAGCTTTTGGCCTTTGTCGCCAGATAAGATCTTCTGTATCCAATAAATCCTTCAACTCATGCTTGAGGTGCAGAATTTGAGCTTGGTAGCATCAGTAATAAACCCTTTAGATAAGATAGCAATCTGGTCTCGAAGAGCATTGATCCTGCGTTTGACAAATCTCGGACTAGTCCTTTTCCATTGCAGTAAACCAATTCAGTATTGTTTGATAGCCTCACCAATATCTGTTCTCCGATTTCCAGCGGCTGCTGTCCAAGAGTCCTTCACAACACGAACACAGTCATCTCTCTTAACCCATCATGCCTCAAACCTGAATTTGCGCGAGTTTTGGTGTTGAAAATAGGCATTTTGTTTTCAAATTCACGTAAGATTGGAACATGATCTGAACTGCGACATGATAAGTGACTGACTTGAAATAAGAAAACAAATCAATCCTTCAGAAGAGGTGCAAGTGCGATCTAGCTATTCCCGTATAGTAAACAGCTCACTCGATTATTACGCCACGTGTATGGGTAACCAGCGAAACCAAGATCGTGAAGATTAGCTTCCACAAGAGTTTCATAGGGCGCTCTACTTCGATCTTATGAAAGACTGATTGTACCTTGTTTCTCAGAAGGAGACAGAACCTTATTAAAGTCTCCAAGACAGACCCATGGTAACTGATATTGAGATATCAGCCGTTTAAGCATACTCCATGTCGCCATTCTGCAATTAGCATTAGCTTCCCCATAAATACTAGTTAACGGAAAAGAGTCCGAGTCACTGCTGCCGAGCAACGTAGCATCTATGTGAATAGGCGAGAAAGAATTAAGTATTACACCATCTCCTCTCTCCGTAACAAAGCCGGACCTCCTGGCCACCCTTAGCCTCCACAAAAATACAATTCAAGGCAAATTTGTCTCGTATTCTCTGTATTTGTATTGATTTTAATAGGTCTCAATAAGAAAACCCAAATGGGGACGATTATGGCATAGTAAAACACCCAGTTTACGAACTATCCAAGAATTCCCCCATCCTTGGTAGTTCCAGCTAAAACAAATCATGGCAATCGACGGGACCGCAAAGCAATCGCTGCCGTTGAGTAAAAATAAGCAAAGCACTAATGAATGAAAAGTTCCAAAAGTACAAATTTCATTCCCTTGAATCTTTTGAACTTAAATTACACAAAAGTTCTTTAGGGAAAGCAGTCCTACCCCAAACCTGTTCTAATCAATAATTTTCGGAAGTAATTTTTGCACGTTCAACGATATTTAATGCAAATGCCAGGAATACATAAAATTTTACACATAAGATCACACAAAATCCTAATTATCTATTAATAAAGCTGAATTTTCCAATTATCGTTAAACTGTAGATTTTGAATCATAAAATCACAATATTATTTCTTTTTAACATGGAACGCATGAGAGTATACATTTCAATCATTAGATTAATATTTCAAATTTATAAAGCAAATGCAATACAATCAGAAACTAGTATGAAAATTTTGCAACAGTTCCACCTTAACATTAGGAGAAAACCGCCACAATATTAATTACCCAACCCAAAATGAGAGTTTAATGTTGCACTGATTTTTAATTATTTACTTTATTAATTCTTTTTATTCCGTTAGTGTTGGATTGGTTGTGTTCTCGAATATATTTTTTTTCTATTTTATATTATTCCAAAAATTACAAAATGTAATCGTTTGTATCATTTTCAATGAAAACATCATCTATTTTCATTTTCATACCTATAAACCATCATTTTCAACCATATAATACTTTACACTAATTTAAAATTAATTAAATTAAAATTCACTAACTAATTGAATATTAATTTCTTCCTCTATCATTCTTAGATAATGGGACCCACATAAAATTTAATGCTAATTCTCCATCACATTATTATCTACTAACGTAATTATTAAATAATCATTTTTTTCTATTTTCTCAAGAAAATGAGGTCCACAATCAATTAAATAATAATAATAATAATAATAATAATAATTAATACTATTACATAAAATATTTAATACTATTATATTAAAATATTATTTTTAACCCATATTTTTAATTTTTTTTTTACAATACTAATTCAATCATATTTTTATTTCTGGAAACACATTTAAAAACCATGAAAATAGAGAATGAGAATGAGAATGAAAATACAACCAATCGAGCCCTTTGTAGTCCAAATTTCTCAAAGTGCTTGCACATGGCTTGGACCCATTCAAGACCCACTTGCTTGATGGGTAGTTCTCCTTGCGATAATGCAAAATTGACCAATGTGAACACCGTGTTACGCATGATTAATGACAGAAAAATTATTCTCATAAAATTATAAGAATCAGAAGACTTATATAATAGGTTGAGTCCAAACACTACCTGTGTTGCTGAGCTCAGGTGCGCCAAACTACAAGCGCTTACACATTGAGACTGCATTGCGGAATTTATGATAAACGGACATCTTATGGCTGCTCGCCTCATAAGAACATTACAGAGTAACTTACATGAGCAAGTGCATTGAACATGAAGATTGAAAATACTGATATATTTAGGGACGTAAATAAGTCGAATTTTTGAAAATTTTATACGCAAGACTGAGTGCACTTTAAAATAAATGAGCTTGTTGACCTCATAAATATAGGATCAAATTTGATATTCCTTTCAAAATTATTGAGTTTGAGTTTGAACTGAAAGTCACTTATACAAAAGAAAAAAAAATAAAATATATATATATATATATATATATTTGAATTGATCTAATTAAACTGCCTTATTTTAGTTATTTGAATATAATAGTTATATGACTGATTATTACTAATATTCTTCTTATTATAAAATTATAGTATAAAATAAATATATAACCATGTTTATTGTATTTTAGACTTATTAAATTCAAATATTGTCTTAAATTGTTATTATGTTGATCAAATATTATACTATTGCACTATAATACTGGTTTATTAATATTATTAAGGATAATATAACGATGTTATCATTACCATTATTTTGATGTAACATTATGGTACACTTAAAAAATATAAAAAAAATTAAAAATTAATAAAAAAAAACTCATGTACTCATTCATACAATTTTGAGTACTCATTCTTTAGCTTGAGTTAACTTGAATTAAGTCTCATCCAAACTGATTTAGTAACCTTACGAGTTTGCTCTACTTACCTTACATCACCTATCGTATTAGGCACGAATATTAATATGAAGGTTAAATAAAATTTCTGTCAGTTAAAAAGTATCATTAATAATAAAATGGAACTTATTATTGTTAACATATAGTATTAGCTGCAACTTTTGTATTGCTGTTTACCTTCTTTTATTACTAATACTATATTTTTTATATCACTAATATTACATTTTTTATAGTGACAATAAGTTACTAAAATCTTCGAAAACAAGAAACCATAAATGGCAATGATAATCTTTCTTTAGACCAATAACATCAAAACTCTGTTCTTTTGGTTTCTGTTTTGGTGAATGATAATGTTAATCCATCCATAAAGCAGGAACATCAACAAGCCAGTCCTCACTTCCAGAATACGAAGACAGATACATTATTAGAAGAATCTACTGCAATTTTGTATTATTTAGAAGAGTTAATAACTTAATATTTCCACCAATCCGGGCATCAAACTTAATGCAAAAATTGTGGGCAGTAACTATATTATATGAGAAAAAAGGGGAAAAAAATTGTCCATATTGACCAAATGGCGCTGATTGTGAAATACACATGGTGCAGCTGATTCTTTCACCAGAATTGACATTCCAAATTTCCAATGCACAAGTCCTAGCCAAAATATGCAAAAAGTTTGCGTTGAGTAGAACTTATGATGAAGGAACTGCTGAACTAGACACAAGGGGTTCACTGATCTCAAGGAGTTCATTAGAAAGACCAGTAAAAACAATATCATCTGTTTCAATGGGTCTGAACTTAATAAGGGCTGCGGGGACCAAATCCTCGTCTTCGAGTGTAATTGCTCTCTCTCCTGCTGCTGGAAAATGTGGAATCACTCGGCGCTTGATTAAAACTGGATGTAGCAGCTCAAATTCTAAGCTTGGATCTTTCAATGCAGAGCTCACAAACTAACAGAAAAATGGAAAGTTTAAGTGTTATTAGAATAAGAGAACATGGTATGTCGGGGTTTTCAGGAGTACGATGAAATCATTAGCTCAGGCAAGCAGAGTGAGAGAGAAAAACGTAATTTTATGCTTTTTCTTTACTTGTTAATCTTAAGATGTTCAACATATTGTCATTTTCTGACAAATTCTGCAGAATAAAAATTGATTTAGTATAAACAACCGAGGGATAAGGTGATCTAGTATATCAAAAGCAAATCTGATAGGCAAAGTGGATAAACCACATAAAAACAAGTAAAAGAAAGAAAAACAAGAGGGTATTTGTGGGACGCGGGAAATAGAACTGGTGTGGACACTTTATTTATAAACTAGTTGGAGTAATAAGGAAAACAAAGGTGAATGGAAGTGTTCAAGATAAGTCCAGAAGAGCCTCCTTTCCAGTGCATGGACAGTAGGTGCTGTTAACGTGGAAATAGTCTTTCTACATACCATGACTAGTGTGAAAAGCCTTTAGCCTGCTGAACTCTTTGGAAACTTATATATTAATCACTCAAAAGTAAAATTTCTCCATGCGAACATTGTCAGCAACGGCATCAGGGTATAAAACATTAGTCTCTAGTAATGCATGTATCTAATGCATGAATTTCTTGGTATTTATCTGCTAATGAGCATGTGTAAAAATTACACCACGCACAAAAGTTTATTTTCTCAGGGTAGTAATAGTAACATAAGTTACTGGTATATTAACAGGGCTAGGTTACTCATCGAAAAGTCGCTATAAATCCATTTGTAAATACATCAGACTAACCTCATATAGAGTGCCAGTTGATTCCAATGGAGAAAAGAGAGCTTGAAGTACCACTCCATCAGGGAATTGAATCCTAATGACAGTTTTCTTATACTGCTTTTTTGCAGCTTTTGCCTGCTTTTCTCTGTATGATTTAGGAATGAGAAGCTTAGATTCCTCTAACTTCTTCTTCCTTGCATCTGCTTCCCGCTTCAATTCTTCAGCTGAAAGGTTGTAGAAAGAATCAGGCAGCTCAATTTTCGCAGCTACACTCTCGGGGACAGAAAAGAACACTCGAATCTAGTTTGAAAAGATGACAAAAAATGATTAGGAGAAGAAATCATATAGTTGTTAAATAATGTAGCATATGAGAGAATAAGAACTGCTGTTATGTGATTTCAACTGAAAAAGCTAAGGAGACAGTTCAGATGCAAAAACCAAGAAATAGACCGTCGGGACTATATAACCAAAAGAACATCCAGAAAGGTAAAGTTTTGTAGCAGAAATCGAAAGGTGGTGAACTTGGATAGCACATGAGAGAATAATAAAGCTATTACCTGCACTTAACCAAGTAGCAAGGGACTTGCCCGCATGCCAGAAATTAAACTAACAGAGATATGCCGAGGCACCTTATGCACAAATGATCTTAAAATGAAGAAGTTATGAATTTTGACTGTTGTGCAGCCACCTGTACCGAGAGTATAAGGATTTGAAAAAATCATAATTCCATGCAGCAATTCAACAGTAAATTAGCCTCTTAAAAATTATTATATTCAAATTACAACGAACCTTTTCTCCCAGGTACATGGATTAAGAATGAAACTATATTAATGCTGACACATGATATTGACAGACTGTTTCAACCAGATGAGATTTCAACTTCAAAAGAGATGATGCTGGAAGAACAACAGGAACCTATAACTAATGCTGAGGCTTAACTTACAAAACATATGATGCTGGACAAAAAACATCAGAACAATCAAGCATCTAACTGCTATTCCATAAATTACAATTGAATTAGAATTCAAACTGCCTGGTGGTTTCTTCTGTAAGGTGCACAGTCAGGTACATCAGTTGCTATTAGAAAAGATTTGATGAATGCACAATAAAGTGCTTTTGTCTCTGTTACTTCTCATTGATATCACATTCCAGTTACTAACTCAAATTACTAAATACAGATTTATCTGGACCAACTCATACAACACTATATCCTGGTTACAAATAGCACGCCTCCACATCCCACTTGGCTCTGACACAGAGTGTAGAATGCAAATTCAAGTCTTTATATGATTTTATAAGTACATACTGAAGCAATAAAAAATCCACCCGCCCCACCCCAAAAGAAAAGAAAAAGAAAAAAAGAAAAAAAAATTGGTGCAGAGAACAAATGCTTGCATTTCTGTAATCAGTGATGGGGCGTGGGGCATTGCCCCCCCAACATTTTGTATACCTTTCTTAATTTTTCTAATATTTATATATATTTTTAAACTTTAGTAATAATCTCCCCAACATTTTTATATATCTATTTTAATTTTTGTAATAATTTCTAGTTTACATGTATTTGAAATTTTAGTAATAACTTTTATTAATGCTTTACCTATTTTAGTTTTGTAAAATTTAAAGCAAAGTTTTAGGCCATATTTACAATCAAATAATTTACAATTAGGTTAGGCTTAGGCCCCCTAGGACACTTTTATTTTATTTGTTAAATACATATTTGTCAAAAATAGACTTTAGAAATTAGATGAATGATGATTTTTTAGCTGATTCTCTAGTTACGTATATTGAGAAAAATATTGTTAAAAATTTTCACATTAATTCGATCATTAACAAACATTATGATATGAAAGAGCGTAGTGT
>JACGDI010005394.1:1179568-1194188 GCA_014898725.1 Jacaranda copaia
AAAAAAAAAAAACTTAAAAAAAATTCTGGATCCATCCTTGGCTGTAATATAGCTGAGAGAAGAAGCAGATTTCTGATTTGGTAGAAATGATCTGGCATTTACTGGTGCTATTAGATCCTATGATCAGTTAAGACTAGAATAGTACTGGCATCTCCATCATATGATATGGTCTAGCATCCAATATGAAATCCTTGCATAGAGGCTGAAACAAAAAATATAATCGACACAGTACTTCATAGCCCACCTGGCACCAAATAGCTGGCACATGCTAAGTGCTGAAACATATAAAATGGCAGAACTGGACCTTGGGTTCCACCTGTAAAGTCTCTATTTTCACACTCAGAGCCCAAATTACAGGATTAGCCCATTCTTGACTTGCGACATAGACAAATGAATATTTCCAATCTCTAGCTTTACTCTTTGTAATATTTTAGATTCCCATAAATTTATGAAGGTTAGCCTGATACATCTAAATTGTAATAAAGAATGATGTCTTACATGCTAATTCTAAAGAAGATGCTGAAAAAGGTTTCAGCAGGGTCTCCAAAGCAGATAGCAGGCAATGGAACCAAAATCTTGATTCAAAATACAATTGCATAATGTTTCCAAAAGGTCAGACTACATAGAAAAAGAGATTTTGTAGACAATCTGCTATGCCCTTAATCCATGTAATAGCTACTTCTCATTCTCCCTTTCAGATTGCTCCTGCTCTATGTACATAATATAGGTCATCAAAGGGTTCCCTCAGAATTATACACCATAGATAATTTTCAGTTATTCCCAGCACCCACATGGATAAATAAAACCCAGATGTTATTTTTCTCACAACACTTCAAATTTAAAGTTCTGGATCAGGAGTTTATGCTAACCAAGGGGAGTGATGAATATGACTAATCAAATCAAGGTCTGATTGGCTTGTTGACAAATCATCTATAACTGGCTGCTCTGTTAAAATGGGGAAGAAGCCGCCAACTTCTTATGAACCTGCTAATTGTGTTCTCACTGCAGTCTTCCACAGTGCACCTGACTCAACAAATTTTCCTCAAACCTATAATTCTGATTTGCAGTCATGTAATCCTTGTCAACCTAAATGAAGTCTACCAGTTTTTCTCATTTCATAAAGAACAAGACTCAACCAGGCAAATTGATAAATACAAGAAATGATAACGTGAAGCACTAATAGTTTACAACGACTATCAATTAAACAAGAGGCCAAATACCTAACAGGATAATATATGTGCAACATTATCGGGGATGAATCAGAGTATTAGACTATATACCTGTCTATCGACTTGCTTCGGCTCAATGGGCTCCTCTGCCGTTGCCTTAGCTGGAACAGTAGATGGTAAATCTTCAACCTTCTTCGGCTCCAACAACGTTATAACATTCTTAACCAACCCAAGACACTCCTCAGATGGATCTTCCATCACGAGCCACATTTCCCCATCTTCCTCTTTCAACTCAAACCCGACACAATCTAGCAACTCCACCCCACCTGGAACGTCCCCAATTGCTTCCTTTATCTTCGGATTTCCAATTCTTATCTTCCTAAATTTTGCATTCTCCGGCTCTTTGACCACATTCCTCAAAAGTCTCATCACTACCTCCTTCGATCCCTCACTCGGATTCGCAGACAAGTATGCACTCACACAAGTCTGCAACTGATTCTCAATAGCGTCGGATTCTTTACTGCCACTCTCATTACCCGAATCCGCAGTACTCAAACAAGATTCAACATGGATAGAAACCTCCTCTTCTGATGTATAAGCTTTACCACAAACTGGACACTCAAACACCTGCAGAGAATACCCATTTGGGTTCCTTTTCCCAGATGTGATCAAGGAGTTGAACGGATCAAACCCGCTGTCAGACTTTTCATCAACGTGCGGATTTACCCGTACTTCAGGCGCCCTATTTTCCAATTTCTGTTCAGGATTTCTATTTCCCAATTTCCGCTCCGAAATATTGTTTACTTTTTGAGGTGAAGGCTTGGAATTAGACAACGATGTCGAAGACGATAATGATTGCGACGGAGAAGAAAAGGAAGGCAACGAAGATCCCAAGACTCTCCCTTGGCCCTTGAATTTGCCTGATGAAGAAGATGAGAAGGGGCTGTTGACTTTCTTCATTAACCCCTTCATTTTATCTTTCATTTCATCCATTTTTTTTTTTCTGATTCAAGAAACAGAAAGGTAAGATTTCAGAGCAAGTGAATACCCTCGAAACAAACAACGCAATTCAATCTAAATCTTTGTATGTATGAATTATTTAAAGGGTATGAGAAATTCTTGAATTTCAATAAGTTGAAGCTAAGATAGATGCGTATGAATGAGCCAACTAACGCCTGGTATAATACAAAAGATACGGTGGATTAGAGGTTTCGCAGAGAGGGTTCAAAAAGGAATTTGCTGAATCTTTTGGGCCAAAATGCGAAATGAGAATTTTCTCTTAAGCGCGTTTTGGGAAATATAATAATGTAGTTTATTTGGTCGGCATAGTCCAATGATATGCTGCCACCTCAACAAAGTGAGAGATGGAAATTAACAATTATTATGGAATATACCATAATCCCATTTATGATCAAACGGGCTTTCTTTTTTAAGACTTTTCTTTCTATCCTTTTTACATTTTAAAGAATATTTTTTAATTTCAATTTTAGCTGTCTGCGACCAATAAAAGTCCAAATGTGAAGATTTAAGGAAAACAACTTGGTTCACCTTTTTCCTTGTATTCTACAATCAGTTTTATTAATTAAATCAGTTTTTGTTTCACAAGGACAGTGGCCAGAATACAGGTGCGTGCTGGCAATGACAGCTGATCTTCCTTAATTTTCACTTAGCGTGATACTCTAGTTAGATAATCAATAATATATATATATATATATTGAGATAAACAAAAGTTATTTTATTATGAATCAAAAGATAATGCATTAGCAATTATAATTGAGTCAGAATAATTCAAAGTATGGAAAGGTCGTACAATACGAGCTAAATGGTGGGCATATTGGTTCCCACTCCAATAAACATGATGAAAAAAAGCAAAACGAATAAAAAGAAGACCTCTTTTAACATCAAATATGATATGATATGTTTAATACAAAATAAGTTAGAGTCGGCATCTAAAAGAGCACTTATCACTGTCAAACAATCTCTTTCAATGCATAAGAAAACTGAAAATACAATTTGCAGACAAACTTAGTTGCAAGCACCTTCACAACATTTGCCCCAACATAAGTAGAAATAAGATTGGAAAACCTAGCAATACATTGACCTTGGTGGTTCCGAGCAAGAATTCCAACGCCTATCAAATGGATATCTTTAAAGATAGTAACGTCAAAATTAATTGTAACATGAGATTGAATAGGTGCTTCAGAAGATGATACAATCACCACAAAAAAATTTACATATAGTGGCACAATTTAGTAACATTTTATGATATAATAACATAAGAAAATAATATAATAATAGTTGTAAAAGAATACCACTATAATTTACTATTTAATGGCATTTGATTATTACATGACAAATAAAATAGTGACATTTGATTAAAATGCCATGATAAATATATTTCAAAGACATATAATTATTGTCACTAATTATTTTTAAAAAAATACCACTAATATATAGTTATAATATCATTTGAAAAAAAATATCATAAAGTATTTAGTGGCATTTTATAGTGTAATGACACATAAAAGTAATATAGTAATAGTCAAAACAAACGTTACGACATAAAATATTTAATGGCATTTGATTACAGATGTCAACAAAAATATAATTTGATGGTAGTTAATTAGTGCCACTAATTTTTCTTAAAAAATGCTGCTCATATTTATTTATGGCCTCATCTAGGAAAAATACCACAAATATTTAGTGGCACTATATTAGTGGCATTCTATATTTTAATGACACACAAGAGTTTAGTGACGTTTGATTAATAAATGACAAATAAAAATAAAGCCATTTGATTGAAAATGTCAACATAAATGTATTTACAAGACATTTAGTAGTGACACTAACTATTTTTTAAAAATATCTTTAATATTTATTTATTGTGTCATTTATAAAAGATGCCGCAAATTATTTAGTAGCACTAATTTAACGTTAGTTTATAGTATAGTGACACTTAAAAATAACATAGTAATAGTAATAAAAAAAATACCATCATAATATAAACTTAATGGCAATTGATTAATAAATATTAAATAAATATAATTTCTTAAAAAAACTAACATAACTATATGTTAAAGAAATTTAACTAGTATCAATATTTTTTTGAAAAAAAGAATGCCTCACATAATTTAGTTATGGCTTGACATAAAATAAATATTTCAAAATTAGATAAAGTACAAGTGAATTAATAATTGTAAAATTTATAAATTTACATCTTATCGTAATGTATTGATTAAATTAACTACTTGAAATACTTTTGAAGTATCAACTAAATTAATCATATTTTTAATAAGTATCAAAATTTAAGTTTTTGCCCATTTTTCTCTCTCCTATACATTATGTTTTTTTTTAATATTTTTTATCCCTAAATTTAATCTCTCATGCATTTTAAATGTGTTATTTAATATAATAAGTTTGGGCATACTTTAAAAATTCAAAAAATAGACTTTCAAAGTATAAAAATAAATTAATTTTTTTTACTATATAGATTAAACATTTGATAGATAGCTTAATGGTAAACTCATATATTTGCATATAGATGGTTACAAGTTTGAGTCTTATATAAGACAATTGGGTAAGTTGGAGTTTCATATATGGATACTGGATGTAGATTAACATGTTTTTCAAAATAATCTTTTGTGGCATTTTAATCAGCATGTTAGTTAATTTGCTTCTTGTGGCATGTTAGGATGTCATATAAAGGAATTTCTTGCGGCATTTTAACATCATTAGATGAATTTTTTGTGGCAAGTTCGCATGTCATTTGAAATTATTTTTGTGACATTTTAATATGTTATTTATTGTACTTTTTATAACATATATCTTGTTATCTAAAGGAATTTTTGTGGCGTTTTAATATGTCCTTACATTCATTTTAGTCATTTAAAATTATCTTTAGTGACATTTTGACATGTAATTTGAATGCATTTATGGTGACGTTTTAACATATTATCTAATACATTTTTTGTTGCATTTTATTAATGTCATAATAGAGATAAATTAATAATATTTATACCTTTAACTATAATACTACAAATGACGCTTTTAAAAAATATTATTAAATATAAAATTGCCTCTATAACATTGTTTAAGCGACACTTTTTAACGCTAATAAATGCAATTTTTCTTGCTGGGGATGTTGTTCAAGTGATTAAATGAGGTTGTTTGTTGAGGTGGACGAAACCGAGCAACTTCCCTTTTTGTTTGTCTAGATGCAAGGACCCTCAGGTGTAGGAAATTTTTAGTAAATTAACAATATTTTTCTTAGAAGCTTAAAATATTGCAAATACTGCCTAGGTAGATTTTCTTCTAGCCAAATCATGGAAGGTTATCCAAACTGACCACAAGATTTATGAAGGTTTCGTTTGTTTTGGATTGTTAAATTATTTAGCATATTATTTAAATGATATTGAGATTTTTTCTGTTGATTTAAATTTCGATCTCCAAGTCATGTATCTACATTCCACAATTTAGTGTAAAAATCCTCTGATGCTCAGATAGTAGAAGTACTCTTTTGGAAGTATTTAGGTTAGGTACGTCTGAACGTATCATAAGCATGTTCAAATTATTACTCCTTGAGCTTACACGCTTGATATTTATAGCAGGATGTCAGCCCGAGTATCATTTTCTGATTACCCACATACTAAAACTTAAGAGTTGTACCCACATGAATTTCCGATGGGTCTTGTCCAAAGAGCGCACCTTACGACTTTCAGGAACATGGCTTTGGATTAGGATTGTCCGTTGATTGAATTTTAATTCGAACTCGATTTGAATTTTAAAATTTTTATTTAATTAAAATATTTAATGAATTAAATTTAATTATAAATGTTCGCAATTCAAAATAAGTGGATCGAATATGAAATTAAGTAATCCAATCCGTTAAAGATCTAAGTCCGAATTCTTATACTTTTTATTAAATTAATACCCTTATATATAATATTAATAAAAATTTTCAAATTAAATTTATATATTATATCGATCTAATATCTATGTTAATGTCTATATTATACTATTAATGATGTTGAGTTTTTAACATAAAAAATAAGAGAAATATTGATAAAATATCAAATATAATAACATTTAATAGTTTATCAATGCATTAATATAATGTAAAATATGAATTTAGTATTTAGATATTTAACTTTTGGGCTAATACACAATAAAAAGTTGTTAAAGATTCAAATTAAATACGATATACATTTACTTTATAAATAGATTATTTTTATAGAATTCCAAAGGAAAAGAAAAAGAAAAAGAAAAATGAAAAATGAAAAAAGAAAAAAAATAGGAGCAAAAAATAAATCGGGTCGAATTTTTTAATCGAATTTCGAATATCTATCGAATTCGAATATGATATTGACTAACAAAGATCTTATAGAATTTTTGGTCAAATTCGAATATAAAATTTGGTAATAAAATTTGGATTCGTATATGACAAATTTGCTTCAAATCCGACCTATTTTGGACTACATACCTAGTCTCTTATTTGGGCTTGTATTTATGACCCAAACATCCAATCCACATCAATTATTTATTTCGAGTGTTACGAATCCAGGACTATATATAAAATTCGGCATCAAACTTCCCTATTAAAGAATGAGAAACCAACTTCAGATTGAGATGATATAATTCTGTTCAGCCATCATTTCTGGGAAAAAAAATCTATAGAATACCTTCAGGAAAAAAAAAATTTCTAATCCTCAGGTGCTATTTTTGATTAGAGATAAAGTTTAGTGAAGTATGACAATTATTTTGTTAAATGATTTATTTTAAACAATAATCTCATATAATGTATATATCGTTATAAGATGGACTAATATACGAGGGATGCTAGAATGAATCGAGTGCATTACATTGCGCCTGATTCAACTAAAAGTAATAAATTAATATATCACAAAAAAAAAAAAATCAATCCAGATACACATAATAAAAATAATCCATTGTCCCACCTAAAAATCAAAGCAAATGAGACGAATTTGAAATAGATGCACGGGCCCATGCTATCCTCTCTCTTCCCATTTCACTAACAAAACTCATTTGTACATATATTAGGATCAGATTTTAGCTGCAATTCAGCTAATTTCTTCCATAGTTCAACCACAAATTTCCTTGATCCGCCGACTAACCTCTGCCATGGAAGGTCTCCCGTCAGGATGCCGAGCAGTGCAAGAAACCGCCAAATGCAACAGCTGCACCATTTTCTCTTCAACCTTTTCATGCCCAACTAAAACAGGATCAAACACTTGCACTGTCCAATACTCCTCAACCACTGATTGCACCAAATTAGGCAGTCCAATTCCTTCCCCTGTAAGAACGTCGTCTGGTGCTCTACCAGTCAGTAGTTCCATAAGCAGAACTCCAAAACTATAAACGTCAGCTTTCTGTGAAATCCTGCGCAAATCTGTCACCTCAGGCGCCCGGTAGCTATTAAGGTTTGAAACTGAGGAAACTGAGGAAATTAGTTGCTTTAGGCCAAACTCAGAGATGCGGGCGTCATAGTAATCTGAGAGAAAGATGTTTGATGACTTGATATTTCCGTGTGAAGTTCCAGGGCTAATGGAGTGGAGATACTCGATACCATTGGCCGTCCCAAGAGCAATTTTAGCTCTGATTTCCCATGACAATGGCCGTTTCTTGTTTCCTGTGGATTGTACACATGAGACACAATTTCTTTGCTAGTACTTCAAATTTCAAAACAGAGGAAAAAGAACCCTAGACTTAGCTAGAACCTAGAAAACTTGTATAAATGTAGTAAAGAAAAAGAAGTATGCAAAAAGGCTGACCATGTAGAAGTGCTGACAAGCTTCCTTTCGTCATGGGCTCATAGAGAAGAAGCTTCTCATCTCTACCATAGAAATACCCTCTAAGAGGCTCCAAATTTTCATGAATCAATGATCCCACCCCCTCAATTTTCCCCCTGAACTCTTCCTCGGAAAGACAAACTTCTTTCAACCTCTTCACAATTACTTCAACCCCACTGTCAAAATATGCTTTGTATGTTGATCCAACCGTTCCCTTCCCCAGCACCTCAGCCGAAGCACTCAGCAGCTCTTGCAAGCTGAAGACTTGAACATCTTCCCCGAAAAACACCAAACCATCACTCCCACTGTTCTTAATTGGCATTCTATATCTTTCCTTTGGACTAGAAATATTAATATTGGGCCAGTTATCTTCCTCAGCCGCTACAACTGGATTAGGGGTCCAAATCCCGTGCTCTGGGGGCTTGACAGGGGAACGCGGCATTGGAGACCTCTGAGTCTGGGGAAGGATTTTTCTGCCCCTGTATGTTCTCCAAGAAATGAACGAAACTATGAGAATCAAAAGTAAAACTACGCCTGATCCTACTGCAATTCCAGCTATTGCTCCACTTGAAAGCTTATTTCCATTATCACTGGAACAAGAAACAAGTGGTCCACCACAGAGAGAGGTTCCTAGAAAAGATTGAGAACTGAAATTGCCCAAACTGGACGGAATAGAACCCCATAACCCGTTAAATGAGACGTTAAAATTTCTCAGCTGAGTGAGGCTTGGCAAATCCGGAAGTGACCCGGTGAACTGGTTGTTTTCCAAATACAAAATCCTCAACTTGATCAGACTGTTAAACCCGGATGACAGATTTCCCGAGAAGTTGTTACCGGCTAAATTCACACGTGAAAGATTTCTCAAAGTGAAAAAACTGTCAGGAATTTCACCGGAAAACCTGTTTCCTTGCAAGTGAAGGTTCTCCAGCTGCGTGCATGAGGCCAAGTCAGAAGGCAGTTGGCCGGAAAGGGAGTTTCCTCGGAGGCTTAGGACTCGAAGTTCCGTCAGGTTTCCAATGGAATTCGGTGGCAGCTCGCCTCTCAGGCCATCGCTGGGGAGACGAAGCTCGAAGACACGGTTGGTTATGTTGTCACATTTCACGCCTTTCCACGAACACGGGGTGGCATTGGGGTTGTTCCAATGGAGGGTGCGGCCGCGGACGGCGGCTTGTAGGCGGAGGAGGGCGGAGCGGTCGGCGGCAAGATCGGAGAATATGGGAGGAAGGAAAGCGAGGGATAGGAAGAGCAAGAGGTGATGGTGGTGGCAATTCATTTGCGCATGTTAGTGTGAAAACTAGAAGGATTGAATCTTAATTTGAGTTGATGCAGAAAAAAATTGTTTGGACTTGGAATTGGAATTGGCCATGTTTCTTAATCATAGAGCGACAGTCAACGGTCCTCTGTTCGCCCGTTTATTTTCTCCCGCGTGGACTCAAGGTTGCATGAAACTCACGGCTACTGGGACTATTCTTTTGTGTCTGTTTTGGTTTACATTTCTCTTCAGTTGACTGACTTGTACACGTAGTTTAATTAGCGTCAGGAATGGGTTAATTCGAGTACATTGATTGGGATACTAAGAAATCAATAAAGATTTTTAAAAATAAATAAATAAATAAATAAAATTAAATATATTTATGCAGCATGCAGTTCAAGTCTTCTGTTTCATTATATATTCGAAATTATAAATAAAAATTAAACATACTAAATATTTTCTTAAAAAGACACTTCACTACGGATCACATACATTTTCTCATTTGGGAGTTCAATTAGATTAGGCAGTTTGAGAAGATTGTGGAAGGCAGCCAATAAATGGTTGAAATTTGAATTTGAATGTTTCGGTGATGCAAGGAATTTAGGTATTAAAACATCTATCAAACTTGTTGACCCTTACTAATTGGGGTACGCTGTCTGAAAACTACATGGCAATTAATCATGATGGCTTCTAATTAGTAATTAATTTGTACATGCTCATGGTAATCATGATGCTTTTCGACAAAATTGACCACAAATTGAAAATATTATGGTATTTCTTATTGATAAATTTCCAATCTAAGTTAGCAGTTGCCCAAATTTGAACCACAAAGCACCTTGAGAACACTTTGTTTTATTTTTTGTATTGTTAGACAACAAAGTGAAATACGCTATATACGACTTCTCCTCAACTGCACTTTTTCCCCACAGTTGGTTTAGAATCCATTTTAGAGTAAGATTAGAACAAACCCGAAGCCAACGTCAGACAAAGCCACAAAACCAACAAATATTATCATTATAATAAGCAGTGGGTCTCACGTAAGAAATAAAAGTCAACCAGTTGCTTTTAGCCGTCCGCGAGGCTTAATGCAACAATACTAATAAATAAAAATTTAAATAAAGACATATTTATGAAAAACTTTACATGCTAGAATTAAACCTAAATATACAATATTCTTGTACCAAAATTATTTTTATAGTTATAGCATAAGATTTTCAAAAAATAAAATTTTAAGATATTTATCTAACTCACACTACATATCTGGCAATGATTAGTAAGTCAAAAATCAAGTGACAATAGAATTTTTTGTTATGGTTGTGATAAGATTTTTCTTGTCTATATAAATGTACACCTTATTGTCAATAATCATAATTCCTTATTGAACTTTTGAAATCATATCATTTACAATATTTTTTTTGCCTTTAATATATACAATTAGTGATATATATTTTTTAAATTGTAGCTTAATGTATTGTCATTAATTTTTTCATCATAAATATTTTTTGTTTATGATATTTAAACCTTTAAACGAGTGTGGTAGTATTAAGGAGAAATAAACAAATATGAGATTAGGGATAGCCGTCACTGACGATTAACGCTATAATATAATCACATTTGCAGTCACTACTTTCTTCCATTTGGAACTTAAAGCACCTGATATCGACCATTGTTCGTTGGTCCGGCCAAATATATAAGAAAATTAAAAATTGCAATTCTACACTAACAAATTTAATTTTGTTAGTAGATGAGTTATATCATAGATTAAGGTTACATAATCCATAACCTATACCGAGTGCAACTACTTTATATGTACTGGTCTTGAGCACAGTAAAATTAACAATTAGTGACAATAATATAGTAATGATGCCAAAAAGAATAATTTTGCTTAGCACGAATTGAAAAGTTAAAGAAGATAATCTTAATCCTTTGACAAATTTGTACAAAACCTTTTATATAGCTAAACACCCCCACTAACTGGGGTTGTACCAATTTATTACAATTCTAACTACTCACGTTCAGCAGAGTTGGTCGACATGGCGCCACATGTGGTCCACGTTTCTTGCTTTTTGGGCATATTAGGCTGAAGGTGAGGTTCGAAAATCAGCACGAGCATCCTAGGACCATCACCTCAGCTGTTTCCTATGAGATCAGCTCGGTTGGCTCAAAACCTCATATCGGCTGCTTCCTCTGAGATAAGCTTGGTTGGCTCAAAACCTTATCTCGGCTGCTTCGTCTGAGATTAGCTCGATTACTTTCGCTCTCGTCTTTGACTGCTATTTTCGAATTCAGCTCGGCTAGACCATTTGAGGTGATCAGTCTTCCTGACTTCGTTAGCTCGAGCTGGGGATATATACGCATCACCTCACCCCCCAAAAATAAAGTTTAAAAATAAGGTGTTTGAACTTTGACAGTCCAAGCTAATAGATGATGAAGCGTGAGGGAAACGGTTTGTATTTCTAATTGGATTGTTTGTCCGAGCTGACTGACACTCAGGACGAGCTTAAACATATCTTGTAATGATTTTGCCCATTTCCAAGGAATGAACATCATTACTTTGTCCTTCCCCATGTTCGCCTATCTTATCTGCAACATTAAATGGGGCTGTCCGATCTTGCACATCCCCAGAGCCATGTGTACGGCTGAGTTTGAACTCAAAAGTCCAAAAGCCTTTCTTCCCCTCTATAAAAGCCATACACCGGTTAAGTTATTCCCCTTTGCCACTTTTGCAAAATCCTCCCCGCTCTTTTCTTTTCCTTTATTTCTACCGTGCATTTCAGCCATTACTCTGCCATCTAGGTAGCAGTTACCACCACGATTTGGAAGAAAACTCCATTCGCATCTCGTGCCTTCTAGAAAATGAGTTTAGGTTCTTTCTAATTCCTCGCTTCGCATTTTCCAGTTTTATTCCCTTAAGAATTCTTAGAAAATCTAGAATGTCGATTGAGTTAGTTGGGGTGAGTGATTCGGATGACTTGGTTCTCAATATCCCACCGGAGGTAATGAGGGAGACAGAGCAGGGAATGATTTAGGTAGGGTTGCTTTACTATGAGACATACTTCTCTAGGATGACTAGGCACAAGAGCCGTAAACTGAGAGAGATCATGGGTATCCTTGAGGAGTACCCTATAGTAGTACTTAAATCCTCAGATCGGCCGCATCACCCTCCCTCAGGGTTTCTGCATTTCTATGTAGAGCAGCTACGTGGCGGGCTGCACTTTCCTCTACCCAAGCTGTTTAAGTTAGTGTCCAAAGGCTTGCGCATTCCCCTAAATCAATTTACCCCAAGCTCCTTTAGGTTAATGACCGGCTTTATCATCCAATGTAGGCATCTACAAGTAGAGCTTACAACTAGCCTCTTTCATTCTCTTTTTTACCCTAAATCTTTAGGTTCTAAGCTATTTTACTTGACATCTCGGGAGGATGTGTGCTTCTTATCTAAATACCCCACCTCGGTGAAATATTGAAAAGAGTATTATGTGTACATAGCGTCGCCCGAGCCATGGGATTTCCCCTAGAGATGGATAGAACATATGCCTTCAAAGAGCTTGGCCAAGAGTAGGACATTCCCTTCAGGTCGGTAGTTTTTACTAGAAAAGTTAAATAGTTGTTAGCTACAGTTGACATACTTGGGAACAACGGGCTTCCTGTATCACTTTGCCTTGAGCACTAAAGCTGAGGAGCTTCCTGAACCTTTTGGTATTAACCTTTTTACCTTAAAATGAACGCTTCTTGGACAATCCTATATCTAACTTTTTTTTTTTCAGAGAGAATTTCTATAAAAGCATTTCTGTTGGCTGCAGTGGCCGGCCAACTAGGCAGACAAAAGAACAACCGTCTTCCCAAATGATCTAGTGGAGTTAGCTCTTCTCGCAAGGCCCTCTACTGAAACATCTTTGCAGAAACATCAGACCCCTCTTCCTGCAGCTCTGGTGCCTAAAAGGCCCGCACTCGCTGAGTCGACAGATCCAGCTTCAGTTGAGGAGGATATTCCAGAGGAGCCGAGCTCCTTAACTTTACATTGCAGCCGTTCCAATACCTATCTTATGGCTGGCAGCTCGATATTAATGGACTCCACACACACCCTAGGTAGGAACGTCTTGAGGGGCATCTTAACTACTTTAGATTGGCAGCTGGTCAATGGAATGCCCTCCGACTCTCTCCTCAATTAATTCACCTCCTATCTCTCTAAGATACTCCCAAAAGTTGAACTTTTACTTTTGTCACTCTTTCTGATTTGCACTAACCCTCTTTTTTTTAGATGAGTATCCTTGTGGGAAGCGTTTTCGCTCGATGGGAAGGGGAACATCAATAGTTGTAGATAAATAACCAAAGATTGAAAGCCAAGCTGGATACGCTTCATGCTACGATGAGCCAGTTCGCGGACTTGAGGTAGCAGCTTTCCTCATTGCGAGCAAAACATGATGAGGTGGCTGGTAGCTTAGCCACGTTCGAGCTTAAGATATCCGAACTCATGTCCCAGCATGAGGAAGCGTTGGAGAGAGCTTGGGAAGAGGGCCAACGAGAGGGACGGGATACCTTTTTGAAGTATTCTCATATATAGAAAAGGGGAAAAATTTCTTGAAAGCCAGCTGGAGATCTCGCCTAAGCAAGTATTTGAAGAGCAATAATTTCAAACAGATACTTGTTAAAAAAGCTCTTAGATACTACCATTATAGCATCAACATTTGTGCAGATCAGCTGGAGGCCAAAGGAGTGCTGCCCATGGGACAACTGGATGAAAATGTAGATCAGATGTTTGGGCTGAAAACCCTCCCATCAGACTCAGAAGATGACGACCCAGCAGATGACGTTGAAGGCGATCATGCCGAGACCCAATCTGCTGTCAAGCTGGGGTCAAAGACCAAGGCCTTAGGAGGTGTTGAGGCATACTTTGGAGCTGGGCCCTCAAACCAGGCCATTACCTCGGCTACTGTGTTGTCCCTCGAACAGGTTGGACCGAGCACTTGAATATTTGAAGCACCCCACTTCTTTTTTTCTTTTTCTTTTTCTTTTTTTTCTTTTTTTTTTGATGTAACCACATTACTTAATGGAAGAAAGACTTTTTCAATCATTCGTCCAACTTTGCCGAGTCAAAATTTAGCTTAGATCAAATAAACTCATATCATTGAGCATTTGCTAACTTTAGCTTTGATCAGTCGAGCTGATTTTAATTGTGGCATTCGCCATCTTCAATTTGGATTAGCCTAGTTGATTTTAATTTTGGCATTCGCCATTTTTAATTTGGATCAGCCAAGCTGATTTTAATTTTGGCATTCACCATTTTCAGTTTGAATTAGTCGAGTTGATTTTAATTGTGGCATTCGCCATCTTTAGTTTGGATTAGCTGAGCTGATTTTAATTTTGGCATTCGCTATCAATATTTTTAAAATCGG
>JACGDI010005394.1:1194288-1221644 GCA_014898725.1 Jacaranda copaia
GTTTTTAAAACCATGTTCACCATCTTCAGTTTAGGTTAGTAAGTTTGGAAAGCAAACATGACATCTTCAAGACTTAACAAGAGAGGTTGATTTTGCTTAACTTATGCTTACAAAAAATGAAAACTGTCTAATTTATGAGGAAATTAAAAATAGCAAGTCAACCATCATAAACTAAAAATAACAAAATAGATTCTAAAAAGAGTTACATGTAAAAATGCCGCAAGTTCTGAATGTTCCAAGGACGAGCTAGCTTTTTTCCCTCTACCGTTTCCAACTCATAAGCTCCCCCCTTTAGCACGGTGATCACTCTATAGGGCCCTTCCTAGTTGGGTTCCAATTTTTCAACATTTTCCAACGCATCAACTCTTCTCAAGACCCAATCTTCTACTTGGAAACTGTGAGGCTTGACCTTTTTGTTGAAGGCAGTTTAGATCCTTTGCTTGTACTTGGTTGACCTGAGGTAAGCATTTTTCCTTTTCTCTTCGATCACATCTAGAGAATCCTTGAGCAGTTCCTTATTCTCTTGGGGTTGTATGCTAGTACTTGATGTGATTCCAAACCTACCTCAACTGGAATCAATGCTTCCACACCGTAGACCATATTGAAAGGCGTTTCCTCGATTGACGCTTTTGGTGTAGTCCTATAGGCCCATAATACTTCGAAAAGCTCATCTACCCAACCTCCACCTGCTTGGCTTAACCTTTTCTTCAGAATCCTCAAGAGATCATGATTAACGACCTCAATTTTGCCCATTGGTTTGCGGGTGGGCTATGACGCTAAAGTGTTGGTCAATTTTCATTTTCATACATTATGCCTGCATTTTGGCCCCCTGGAATTACCTGCCGTTATCTGAGATCAACTCCCTAGGAATGCCATACTAGCATACTATCTTCTTCCACAAGAATTTGAGCATCTTAGTTTTCGTTATCTTAGCCAAGGGTTCTGCTTCTACCCATTTACTGAAATAATCTACTGCCACCAACATGAACTTTCTTTGCCTAGCTACTGTGGGGAAAGGCCCCATGGTATCCATTTCCTACTTTGCGATGGGGTAGGGGGCGCTCATCCCATGCATGGGCTCGGTAGGTACATGGCTAATCTGGGCGTGCCTTTGATACTTGTCATATTTCTTCACCAATTCCCCTGTGTCAGCTCGGACAGAAGGCCAAAAGTATCCAGCTCGGATAATCCTGAAAGCTAGTGCAGTCTCACCTAAATAATTTTCACAGCATCCTTCGTGAATTTCTCATAGGATGTATTTTTCTTCTTGAGGTGACAGACATCATAGCAATGGTTGAGCAAAACCTTTCTTGTACAGCAGTCCATTTATCATGGTAAGCCGTATTGCTCGCACACGCAACTTATGATCGGCTGCTGAGTTGTCTCCATGTAGGTATCGTATGATGGGGGTCCTCCAATCTTGCCTTTTTTCCATCATGAGGACTTCACCTTTGAGATTCCTCTTTCCAACTCATAGATCGTGATTCACCGAATGTTGCAATTGCTGAGGGAGCCGACTATCTTGGCCAAACAGTCTGCCTTGCTATTCTCCTCCCGAGGTACTTGGGTTATTTGAAGCTCGACCAGATTTGTTGTAGCTCATCTACCAACTACAGATACCTATTCATTTTGGCTTCTTTTGCCTTGTACTGTCCTTCGATCTGCTTCGCAACTAACTATGAATCAGTGAACACCTGAACGTGTCTAGCACTACTTTGCATGGCCATTTTAATCCCACATATCACGGCCTCATATTTTACTTCATTATTGGAGGTCTTGAAACGAAACCTCACAGCGAACCCCATCTCTTCACCTTTAGGGTCAATAACGATAATTCCAGCTCCACTTTCTCCATGCCCTGATGACCTATCTACATAAACCATCCACAAACCTTCCTTCTCCTTTGTAGGCGCGTCTGTCATAAAATTTGCTAGGGCTTGCACCTTTATGGCATTCTTAGGGGCATAACCAATATCGTATTCTCCTAGCTCTACTAACCATTTAACTAGCCTTCCAGCCACATCAGCCTTTCCAAGAGTTTGCTTCAATGGGTGGTTTGTTCGCACAATAATAGGATGAGATAAAATGTAAAGCCATAATCATTTTGTTGTGACCACCAGAGCTAGTGCCATCTTCTCAATTTCTAGGTATCTCAGCTCAGCAGCATGCATGATCTTGCTGACATAGTATACCGACTTCTGCACTGCTCTATCCTCATTCATAAGTACCGAGCTAACTGCCTGCTTGGATGCTGCTAAATACAAACAGAGAGTTTCTCCTAGAGTGGGCTTTATCAGCAAAGGGAGCTTCGCTAAATAGGCCTTCAATTTCTCAAACGCATATTGTGCTGTGCCTCCCACCATTCAAATTGCTTCGCCCTTTGCTATATTCCAAAAAAAGGTAAACTTCTTTCAACTGATCTAGATATGAATCTACTCAGGGCAGCTATCCTCCCGGCCAGTCTCTGGACTTTATTCACGGTTCTAGGGGGCTTATCTCCATAATAGCTCGAATTATTTCTGGGTTTGTTTCAATTCTTCACTGTGTCACCAGGTAGCCCAAAAACTTGCCTCAATTTACTCCAAATATACACTTCTCTGGGTTTAATTTCATCCTATACTTGTGTAGGATTTTGAAAATCTTCTTCAAATCCCCTACATGTTCAGCTTGGCTCACACTTTTTACAAGTATATCGTCAACATACATTTCCATATTTCTACTGATTTGATGCTTGAACATTTGATCCACCAACCTTTGATACGTGGCTCCTGCATTCTTCAGCCCAAAAGGCATAACTAAATAATAGTATATTTTCTAGGACATGATAAAACATACCTATTTGTGATCCTCCGAGCTGAGTAGAATCTAATGGTATCTCGGTGAGGCATCCATCATGCTAAAAAGTTCACATCCAGAAATAGAATCCACCATTAGATCGATCCTGGGTAAGGGGTAGAAGTCTTTCGAACATGCCTTATTCAAATCTCTAAAGTTTATATACACTCTCCATTTATGTGCGTGCTTTGGCACCAATACCACATTGGAGATCCACTCAGGAAATTGGATTTTCACAATATGCCCTGCATCTAAGAGCCTCTCCACCTTCTCCTGGATTATACGATATTTCTCAAGGCCGAGTGCCTCTTTTTTTGCTTGACTAGCCTGATGATTGGGTCTACGTTAAGCTTGTGTTCGGTCACCTTTGGGTCATACCTATGAGGTCTGAGATAGAAAAAGCAAAAACATTCATATAATCCTTTAGCACAGCAATGAGCTCTACTTGTATATTAGTCTCCAGTTGGGAGCCTATCCGTGTGGCCTTGTTGGGATCTCCTGGGACCAACTCTATCGATAAGAGCTCTCATTCGGGTTTAATTTTTTGCTATTTTTCGTACCCAGGGGTGCACTTGTGCCATTTTGCTTTTGCCTGCATCCTTCTTCATAACCCTTATGACATCATCTTCTCACTACATCCACGTAGCACTTCTTAGAAATATACTAATCTCCTACTATTTTCCTTATCAGTTGCCCCACCATGTACTTTAACTTCATATGGTATGTCGAGACTACTACCTGGAAGAGTTGCATCATGGGTTTGCCAAAAATCACATTATATGCTGAGGGGGCATCAACGACTAAGAAATTTACCATGTATATCTTTCGGTACATTCTTGCCCCCAAAGACTGGCAAAGAAATCTGTCCCCTGGGCCGAACTGCTTCTCCTAAAAATTCAAAGAGTGACATTTCCACTGGTTCAATCATGGCATTTTCTAGATCCATATTTTGGAAAGCATCATAAAAGAGAATATCTGCCAAGCTGTCTTTGTCAACAAAAATACGGGCAACTTCATAGTTGGCTATCATCGCTGTAATAACCAGAGCATCTTAATAGGGTAGATGCGGTGTTTTCAAGTCCTCTGGTTTGAACTAGATAACTAGGATGTTGTTAATGGTAGAAATGGATGCCACCTCTATGTTTTTGTGTGCCGCAGACCTGGCTCTTGCTCTCCTAGCTCGTTGAGTGTCTCCCTCAGTTGGACCTCCCAAAATCATGTGAATCACTCCTCTAACAACCCCATTCTTAACATTATTCTCTTCATTAGGCTGTTAGATTTTTTGCTGTCCCTCTCAACTTTTCGTGGGGCACTTGTCCCTACCTTTGATTCTTATTCTGAGTACAAATTTATTTAGTTGTCCATCTTGCATCAGCTGCTCCAACTCATTCCGCAGGTGGTCATATTCTTCCATCTCATGTTCATACTCGTTATGAAAATGACAAAATATGTCAGACCTGGGCCGTCTCGACTAGTCTCTATAGGAGCGCGGCCATCAAAGCAGGTTAAGATGTTTAATAGCCTATATTACTTGTTCCCTGGGCATCCGTAAGGGGGTATAGCGATCAAATTTTGGTCCTAGCACCAATGGAACTTTCACCTGCTGTACGAGCGTAGCTTTGGGTCTCTCTTCTTGCCTTTATTTTTTATTGGCAAGATCTTCGCTCATGTCCCTCATTTTCTCCTTCAAATCCCTCTCCTTCACCTCACAGTCTTCCTCTTCATGGATGTACTTCTTTGTTTGCCTTAAGAGTTTATCATAGCTTTTTGTTGGCTTTTGACTCAAGGATCGGAAGAAAGGACCAAGTCGCAGCCTTTGAGTGAAAGTACTACTTAATAATTCTGGAGTAGCCGAAGGAACCTCCAAGGCCATCATAGTGAAACACCTTACAAAACTTCTCAAGTTTTTTGCCTCCCCTTACCAGAAGAAAAGTAAGCTTTGCGCACTTCTCCTATACTGTTTGTTGTTGGTGAATTGGTGTGGGAATCTTCATGTGAATTCATCAAATATATGGATAGATTTGGGTGGTAATTGCCCAAACCATCTCTGAGCAGCCCTTCCTAAGGTGGTAAGAAAAGTCTTGCACTTCACTCCATTCGAGAATTGGTATAGCATGACCAAGTTTTTGAATTCACACAAATGATCAGCAGGGTCGGTAGTACCTATGTACCTGGGCATATTGAAAGATTTGTGGTTCTTCGGGAATGGATCACGTAATATGGCCTTATCAAATGATGAGGCTTTAACTTCTTCGACCGTTCATCCTTCGATCGTTCTCCTCATCTCTTCCATCTCCTTCCTCATTCTTTCTATTTTTGCTATCCAGTTTGATTAAGACTTGTCCTTCCTATTCTTGTCATGTCCGACCGAGGTTTGACTTTTTGCCACCACTTTCACATCTATTAAGAGGATAGGGCTCTTCATGTGAACCTCTTTAGGCACATACCAGTCGTCCTTCTTTCTGGGTTATTGTTACTCTGATCGGTGCAGCAGAGGTGGTGGTCCTAGGATGCCCAGGCTGATTTCCAAATCGCACCTTCAGCCTAATACACCCGAAAAGCAAGAAACTACCTCCATACCATCAGCCACGATGGCACATCTGGCAGTCATCGAAGGAAGAGTAGCCCCAATATCCCTAATAATGGGGTAAATAACTACGGAGCAGTTGACCAATTTCTTATGGTCAACATTCGGTGTTATTGCCACCACCTAATCTGCTGGAACTATGCATGCACCTCCTCTGCCGATGCTGCCAGGCCCCATGGTCATCTATTTTTTGCCAAGGATGGCACCTAATATGCCGCTGCTTTTCAACCCTATGCCCCTTCCATGATTGGTTAGTCCTATACCGTCAATAAGGGCGACATCCACTCTAATAGCGTATATGCCCGTGGGAGTTGCCCCTGTGCAGAGCCCTAGAACTGCCTTGGTGTTAGGAGCAATTGCGCCAGGCACGATTATAGCTGGGCCATCTTTCTCGAGTAATTTGGGGCTAATCATGAAAGGACAAGAGGTCACAGCTGTACCGATTAGAGTAACACTAGAAGAACCCAAAAAAGAGGGCGCTCAGCATGTGCCCAAAGAGGTTTACATGAAGAGCCCTATCCCCTTAGTAGACACGAAAGTGGTGGTGGAAAGTCAAACCTCGATCAAACATGATAGAAATATGAGGGACAAGTCTTAATTAGACTAGATAGCAAAAGTAAAAGGAATGAGAAGGGAGATGGAAGAGATGAGGAAAAGGATCAAAGGATGGACGATAGAAGAAGTTAAAGCCTCACTGTTCAATGAGGCCATATTGCGTGATCCATTCTTGAAGAACCACAAATCTTTCAATATGCCCAGGTACATGGGTATTACCGACCTTGCTGATCATTTGTGTGAATTCAAGAACTTGGCCATGCTATACCAATTCTCAGATAGAGTGAAGTGCAGGACTTTCTTTACCACCTTAGGAGGGGCCGCTCAGAGATGGTTTGGGTAAATACCACCCTGGTTTATCTATACATTTGATGAATTCGCACAAAGATTCCTACATCAATTCACCAGCAACAAACAGTATAGGAGAAGTGCGTAGAGCTTACTTTTCGTTTGGCAAAGGGAGGCAGAAAGTTTGAGAAGTTTTGTAAGGCATTTCACTACGACGGCCTTGGAGGTTCCTTCAGCTACTCCAGAATAATTAAGTAGTGCTTTTGCTCAAAGGCTGCAACTTAGTCCTTTCTTCTGATCCTTGAGCCGAAGGCCAGTGAAAAGCTATGATGAACTCTTAAGGCAAATAGAGAAGTACATCCATGAGGAGAAAGACTGTGAGGTGAAGGAGAGGAATTTGAAAGAGAAAAGGAGGGACAGGAGAAAAGATCCTGCCAATAAAAAATAAAGGTAAGAAGAGAGACCCAGAGTTATGCTCATGCGGCAGGTGAAAGTTCCATCCGTGTTAGGACCAAAATTTGATCACTACACCCCCTTATGGATGCCTAAGGAACAAGTAATATAGGCTATTAAGTATCTTAACCTACTTCGATGGCCGTGCTCCTATAGAGTCCAGCTGAGATGGCCTAGGTCTGATAGATTCTGTCATTTTCATAATGAGTACAGATATGAGATGGAAGAATGTAATCACCTGCGGAATGAGTTGGAGCAGCTGATGTGGGATGGACAACTGAATAAATTTGTGCTCAAAACAAGAATCGAAGGTAGGGATAAGCACCCCACGAAAAGCCAAGAGGTACAGCTAAAAATCCGACAGCCTAATGAAGATAATGATGTTAAGAATAGGATTGTTAGAGGAGTGGTTCACATGATTTTAGGAGGTTCGACTGGGGGAGACACTCACCGAGCTAGGAGAGCAAGAGCCAGGGCTGCGGCACACAAAAACATGGAAGTGGCATTCGTTTCTACCATTAACGACATCCCAGTTATCCAATTTGGACTAGAGGACTTGAAAATACTGCATCTACCCCATCAGTATGCTTTGGTTATTACAACAATGATAACCAACTATGGAGTGGCCCGTATTTTTGTCGACGGAGACAGCTAGGTAGATATCCACTTGTATGATGCTTTCCGATAAATGGATCTAGAAAACACCATGCTTGAACCAATGAAAATGTTACTCTTCGAATTTTTAGGAAAAGTAGTTTGGCTAAGGTGATGAATTTCTTTGTCAGTCTCTCTGGGGGCAAGAATATACCGGAAGACATGCATGGTAAATTTCTTAGTTGTTGATGCCCCCTCAGCATATAATGTGATTTTTGGCAAGCCCATGATGCAGCTCTTCCAAACAGTAACCTCGCCATACCATATGAAGTTGAAGTACGTGGTGGGACAATTGGTAGGGGAAGTAGTGAGAGATCAGTATACTTCTAGGAAGTACTACATAGATGCAGTGAGAAGAGAATGTCACAAAGGTAATGAGAAAGGATACAAGCAAAAGCAAAATGGCGCGGGCGCACCTCTAGGTGCGAATAAACAGCATAAAATTGAACCCGAAGAAGAGCTCCTATCAATAAAGTTGGTCCCAGGAGATCCCAACAAGGCCACATGGATAGGCTCCCAACTGAGTCTGATATATAGGTAGAGCTCATTGTTGTGTTAAGGGATTATATGGATGTTTTCGCTTTTTCTATCTTAGACCTCACAGGTAGAGACCTAAAGTTGGCCGAACATAGGCTTAACGTGGACCTAACCATCAGGCCAGTTAAGCAAAAAAAGAGGCACTTCAACCTTAAGAAAGATCGTATAATCCAGGAGGAAGTGGAGAAGCTCTTGGATGTAGGGCATATTGTGGAAATCCAGTTTCTTGAGTGGATCTCCAACATGGTATTGGTGCCAAAGCAAGCACATAAATGAAGAGTGTGTATAAACTTTAGAGATTTGAATAAGGCATGTCCGAAAGACTTCTACCCCCTACCCAGGATCAATATGACGGTGGATTCTATTTTTGGATGCGAACTTCTTAGCATGATGGATGCCTCACCGGGAAACCATCAGATTCCACTTAGCTCGGAGGATCGCAAGTGGGTATGTTTTATCACGTCCCAATAAATATACTGTTATTTAGTTATGCCTTTTGGGCTGAAGAATGCAGGAGCCACGTATCAAAGGTTGGTGGATCGGATGTTCAAGCATCAGATTAGTTGAAATATGAAAGTGTATGTTGACGATATACTGGTAAGAAGTGTGATCTGAGCTGAACACATCGGGGATTTGAAGGAGACTTTTAAAACCTTGCGTAAGTATGTGATGAAATTGAACCCAAAGAAGTGTACATTTGGAGTGAAGGGAGGCAAGTTTTTGGGCTACCTGGTGACACAGCGAGGAATTGAAGCAAACCCAAAAGAAATTCAAGCTATTATATAGATGAGCCCCCTAGAACCGTGAATGAAGTCCAGAGACTAGCTGGGAGGATAGTTTCCCTGAGTAGATTCATAACTAGATCAGCTAAAAGAAGTTTACCTTTTTGTGGAATATTGTAAAGGGTGAAGCAATTTGAATGGGGAGAGGCAACGCAACGTGCGTTTGAGGAATTGAAAGCCTACTTAGCAGAGCTCCCTTTGCTGATGAAGCCCACCCCAAGAGAAACTCTCTATTTATATTTAGCAGCATCTGAGCAGGCAGTCAGCTCGGTACTCATGAAGAAGGATGGAGCAGTGTAGAAGCTGTTATACTATGTCAGCAAGATCTTGCATGCTGCTGAGTTGAGATACCCAAAAATTGAAAAGATGGCACTAGCTCTGGTGGTCACGGCAAGAAGGTTACGGCCTTACTTTTTATCTCATCCTATTATTGTGTGAACTAACCACCTATTGAAGCAAACTCTTGGGAAGGCTGATGTGGTTGGAAGGCTAGTTAAATGGTCAATAAAGCTGGGAGAATATGATATTGGCTATGCCCCTAAGAATTCCATAAAGGTACAGGCCCTGGCAAATTTTATGGCAGATGCGCCTACAAAGGGGGAGGAGGGTTTGTGGATGGTTTATGTAGATGGGTCATTAGGGCATGGAGGAATTGCAACTGGAATTATCGTTATTGACCCAGAAGGTGAAGAGATGGAGTTCGCTGTGAGGTTTTGTTTCAAGGCCTTCAACAATGACGTCGAATATGTGGCCATGATATGTGGGATTAAAATGGCCATGCAAAGTGGTGCTAGACACGTTCAGGTGTTCACTGATTCACAGTTAGTTGTGAAGCAGATCGGAGGATAGTACGATGCAAAAGAAGCTAGAATGAATAGGTATCTGTAGCTAGTAGATGAGCTACAACAAAATTTGGTTAAGCTTCAAATAACCCAGGTACCTTGGGAGGAGAATAGCAAGGCAGATTGTTTGGCCAAGATAGCCAATTCCCTCAGTGATTGCAACACTTGGTGAATCACGATATATGAGCTGGAAAAAGAAAATCTCGAAGGTAAAGTCCTCATAATGGGAGAAGGGCAGGATTGGTAGACCCCCGTCATACGATACCTATGTGGAGATAACTTAACATCTTATCATAAGTTGCGTGTACGAGCAACATAATTTATCATGATAAATGGACTGCTGTACAAGGGAGGTTTTGCTTAGCCATTGCTACGTTGTTTGTCCCCTCAAGAAGGGGAATACATCCTGCGAGAAATTCATGAAGGATGCTGCAAAAATTACTTAGGCGAGACTACATTAGCTTCCAGGATTATTCAAGTTGGGTACTTCTAGCCATTTGTCCGAGTCGACGTAAGAGAATTGGTGAAAAATGCAAAAAGTATCAAAGGTACGCCTAGATCAGCTATGTACCCACCGAGCCCATGTATGGGATGAGCACCCCCTGTCCCTTCGCAAAGTGGGGAATGGATATCTTGGGGCCTTTCCCTGTGACAGCTGGGCAAAGAAAGTTCTTATTGGTGGCAATGGATTATTTTAGTAAGTAGGTAGAAGTAGAACCCCTAGCTAAGATAACGGAAAATGAGGTGCTCAAATTCTTGTGGAAGAACATAGTATGCAAGTACGACATCCCCAGGGAGTTGATCTTGGATAATTACAGGCAATTCCAGGGGGCCAAGGTGTAAGCCTAGTGTAAGGAAATGAAAATTGACCAACACTGTAGTGTCGTAGCCCACCCGTAAACCAATGGGCAAACTAAGGTCGTTAGTCATGATCTTTTGAGGATTTTGAAGAAAAGGTTAAGCCAAGTAGGTGGAGGTTGGTTAAATGAGCTTTTCAAAGTATTATAGGTCTATAGGAGTATGCCAAAAGCATCAACCGAGGAAACGCCTTTCAATATGGTCTACGATGCAGATGCGTTGATTCCAGCCAAGATAGGGTTGGAATCACATCGAGTACTGGCATACGACCCCAAAGAGAATGAGGAATTACTCAAGGATTCTCTAGATGTGATCAAAGAGAAAAGGAAAAACGCTTACCTCAGGTTGGCCAAGTATAAGCAAAGGATCTAAACTGCTTTCAATAAAAGGGTAAAGCCTCACAGTTTTCAAGTGGGAGATTGGGTCTTGAGAAGAGTGGATGCACTGGGAAATGTTGGAAAATTGGAACCTAACTGGGAAGGGCCCTACAGAGTGATCACCGCGCTAAAGGGGGGAGCTTATGAGCTAGAAATGATAGAGGGAAAGAAGCTAGCTCGTCCTTGGAACATTTAGAACTTGCGGCATTTTTACATGTAACTCTTTTTAGAATCTGTTTTGTTATTTTTAGTTTATGATGATCAACTTGCTATTTTTAATTTCCTCATAAATTAGACAGCTTTCAATTTTTGTAAGCTTAAGTTAAGCAGAATCAACCTTTCTTGTTAAGTTTTGAAGATGTCATGTTTGCTTTCCAAACTTACTGACCTAAACTGAAGATGACAAATGCCAAAATTAAAATCAGTTCGGCTGGTCCAAATTGAAGTGGCGAATGCCAAAATTAAAATCAGTTTGGCTGATCCAAACTGAAGATGGTAAATGCCAAAATAGAAATTAGCTAGGCTGATCAAAACTGAAGATGGCGAATGCCAAAATTAAAATCAGCTCGGCTGATCCAAATTGAAAATGTCAAATGCCAAAATTAAAATTCGCTAGGCTGGTCAAAACTAAAGATGGTGAATGCCATAATTAAAGTCAACTCGATTGATCCAAACTGAAGATGGCGAATGCCATAATTAAAATCAGGTCGGCTGATCTAAGCTAAAGTTAGTAAATGCTCAATGATATTAGTTTATCTGATCTAAGCCAAAGTTTAACTCGGCAAAGTTGGATGAATAATTAAAAAAGTCCCTCTTCCATTAAGTAATGTGGTTACATAAAAAAAAAAAGAAAAATAAAAAGAGAGGTGGGGTGCTATAAATATTCAAGTGCCTGATTTAGCTTGTTCAGGGGGCGACACAGTAGTTGAGGTAACAGCCTGGTTCGAGAGCCCAGCTCCAAAGTACGCCTTGACACTTCCTAAGGCCTTGATCTCTGACCCCAGCTCGGTAGCAGATTGGGTCTCAGCATGACTGCCTTCGACTTCATCCACAGGGTTGTTATTTTTTGAGTCTGATGGGAGGGTTTCCAGCCCAAACATTCGATTTGCATTTTCATCCAGCTGTCCCATGGGCAGCACTCCTTTGGCCTCCAACTAATTTGCACATATATTGATGCCATGATGGTAGTATCATTAAGAGCTTTTTTAACAAGTATTTTTTGAAATCATTGCTCTTTAGATACTCGCTCAGGCGCGATCTCCAGCTGGCTTCTAAGAAGTTTTTCCCCTCTTCTGTATATTGGAATACTTCGAAAAAGGTATCCTATCCCTCTTGGGGGCCCTTCTCCTGAGCTCTCTCTAGCACTTCTTCATGCTGGGACATGAGCTCAGATATCTTAAGCTCAGACTTGGCTAAGTTGCCAGCCACCTCATCATGTTTTGCTTGCAATGAGGAAGCTGCTGCCTCAAGTCCACAAATTGGCTCATCCCAGCATGAAGCTTATCCAGTTCAGCTTTCAATCTCTGGTTATTTGTCTCCAGCTGTTGATGTTTTCCTTCCCATCGAGCGAGAACGCTCCTCTCAAGGATACTCGTCTAAAAAAAAAGGGTTAGTACAAATCAAGAAGAGTGACAGAAGTAAAAGTTTAGCTTTTGGGAGTACCTTGGAGAGATAGGAGGTGAACTGATTGCAGAGGGAGTCGAAGGGCATTCCATCAGCCAGCTGTCAATTTGAAATAGTCGATATGCTCCTCAAGAAATCCTTGCTCAGGTTGTGTGTGGAGTCCATTAAGATCGAGCTGCCGACCATGAGATAGGTATTGGGATGGCTGTGATGTAAAGTTAAGGAGCTCGACTCCTCTAAAATATCCTCTTCAGCTAAAGCTGGATCTGTTAGCTCGACGAGTGTGGGCCTTTTAGGTGCTAGAGCTATGGAAGGAAGGGTTTGATGTTTCCGCAGAGATAGTTCAGTCAGGGCCTTGCGAGAAAAGCTAGCTCTACTGGATCGTTTGGGAGGATGATTGTTCTTTTGTCTTCCTGGTTGGCCAGCTGTGGCGGCCAATAGGAACATTTTTGTAGAAATCCTCTATGAGAAAAAAAAAGTCAGATACAAGATCATTCAAGAAGCGTTTATCTCAAGGTAAAAAGGTTAGTACCAAAAGGCTCGGGAAGCTCCTTGGCTTTAGGGATCTGGGTAAAGTGATATAGGTAGCCTGGTGTTCCTAAGTATGTCAACTGTAGCTGACAACTATTTAACCTTTCTATTAGGAACTGTCGACCTGAAGGGAATGTTCTACTCTTGGCTGAAGTCTTTAAAGGCATATGTTCTATCCACCTCTCGAGGAAACTCCACGGCTCGGGCGACACTATATACACATAATACTCTTTCTAATATTTCACTGAGGTGGGGTATTTAGATAAGAAGTGCACATTCTCCCGAGATGTCAGGTAAAATAGCCTAAAACTTAAAGATTTAGGGTAAAAAAGAGAATGGAAGAGGCTAGTTGTAGGCTCTACTTGCAGATGCCTACATTAGATGATGAATCTAGTCATTAACCTAAAGGAGTTTAGGGTAAATTGATTTAGGGGAATGCCCAAGCCTTTGGACACTAACTTAAACAGCTCGGGCAGAGAAAAGCATAGCCTACCGCGTAGCTACTCTACATAGAAATATAGAAACCCTGAAGAAGGGTGATGCGGTCGAGTTGAGGATTTAGGCACTACTATAGGGTACTTCTCAGGGATACCCATGATCTCTCTCAGTTTACGGCTCTTGTGCCTATTCATCCTAGAGAAGTATGTCTCTTAGTAAGGCAACCCCACCTGAATCATTCCCTGCTCAGTCTCCCTCATTACCTCCGGTGGAATACTGAGAATTGAGTCATCGAAATCACTCACCCCAACCAACTTAATCAACATTCTGGATTTTCTAAGAATTCTTAAGGGAATAAAACTGGAAAATGCTAAGCGAGGAATCAGAAAGAACTGGAAAATGCGAAGCGAGAAATTAGAAAGAACTTGAACTCATTTTCTAGAAGGCATGAGATGCGGATAGAGTTTTCTTCCAAATTGTGGTGGAAATTGCTACCTAGACGGTGGAGTAATGGCCGAAACACAAGGTGGAAATAGAGGAAAAGAAATGAGCGGGGAGGATTTTGCAAAAGTGGCGAAGGGGAATAGCTTAACTGGTGTATGGCTTTTATAGAGAGGAAGAAGGGCTTTTGGACTTCTGAGTTCAAACTTAGCCATACACGTGGCTCTGGGGATATGCAAGATCGGACAGCTCCATTTAGTGCTACAGATAAGACAGGCGAACATGGGGAAGGACAAAGCAATGGTGTTCATTCCTTGGAAAGGGGCGAAATTGTTACAAGACATGTTTGAGCTCATCCTGAGTGTCAGTCAGCTTGGATAAATAATCCTATTAAAAATACAAACTGTTTCCTTCACGCTTCGTCATCTATTAGCTTGGACTGTCAAAGTTCAAACACCTTTTTTTTAACTTTATTTTTGGGGTGTGCGGCGATGCGTATATATCCCCAGCCCAAGCTAATGAAGTCAGGAAGACTGATCACCTCAAATGGTCTGGCCGAGCTGAATTTGGAAATAGCAGCCAAAGATGAGAGCGGAGGTAACCAAGCTGATCTTAGAGGAAGCAGCCGAGATGAGGTTTTGAGCCAACTGAGTTGATCTTCTATAAAGCAGCCAAGGTGATGGTCCTAGGATGCTCGAGTTGATTTTTGAACCGCACCTTCAGCCTAATACGCCCGAAAAGTAAGAAACGTGGGCTACACGTGGCACCATGTCGACCAACTCTGCTGAACGTGGGTAGTTAGAATTTTAATAGATTGGTATAGCCCCAGTTAGTGGGGTGTTTAGCTATATAAAAGGTTTTATACAAAATTGTCAAAAGAATACAATTATCTTCTTTAACTTTTCAATTGGTTCTTTGCAAAATTATTCTTTTTGGCATCATATATACTTTTCATTAATGTATTAATTAAATTAACAACTTGATATATTTTAAGTGTATTGACTGAATTAATTATATTTAAAAATATAAAAAAATTAAATTCTTGTTCTTTTTTTTTCTCACATATACATTATATGTGCTTTTTTTCTCTTTATCTTGTGAATATATATTAACTCCAAATTCAATCTATTCATTTTTTAAAATGTATTATTGCATATAATGAACTCAAGTAAATATAACAAATAAATAATTTTTATTATATATTCAAAAATTTGATGGGTGATTTGATGACAACCTCTTATTTTAGTTGAGTAGACTGGTTGTGGCTTTGAGCCTCATAGATATTTTTGTGATATTTTAGCATATCATTTAAAAAAATTGTACTTTTTAAATATTTTTATGGGATAATTTCAATTTTGGCCCCTAAAGTGTGCCACTAATTCAATTTTGGTCCCTGTATTTTAATATTTTTCACATTGTGTCCCTAAGGTTCCATATTTTCATTTAATATTGTCCCTCCATCAAGCCATTCATTTAATAGTTAACGGCTGACTCACACGCCAAGCACATGACTACAAGGCTATATTAGAATTCCCATTCCCTTCTGAAATCATTAAGTCCCAAGAGAAAAAAGAAGGCTAACTCAAAAATTCCTAAATCAAGAAAAAAACCCTTGCTTTCAATTGAGATCCATTCCCCCAATTAAACAAAGGAATTCCCATTCATTTAAGCTTGTTTGCTCTCAGTGCTAAAGATTCTTCAAGCGTCAAGCAAAAACAAAGTATTGCCCTTGGTGTTGTGAATGGCGTGAAGAAAAGAGTCAAACCTTGGGACACCCAACTATGGTGAGTTTTCTTTAAAGATTACTTCACAATCAAAAAATATATTGTTTGTTTGATATTTTGTGGTGAATAAGCTAGCCAAGCTTTGTACGTGATATGCTTACTTTAAGATGGGACACTGTCAATTCCCTCGATTAATATGCTTGCTTTTCTATTAAATAATAAGTTGGAAACTATTATTACCATTAAATTATATTTATTGTTAAATTTTATGTTGGAAATTTGCTTGTTTTATATGTGATATGCTTTTTTGTTCTTAATATGAGGCTCTGTCAAATGGATATTTATTGTTTGTCTTGGGGTATATTTTGGAAATGATGTTATGGAAATTTGTTTTGGTAAATTGTTTAATTGATTTTTGATAGTGTGCATAGTTCTAGTGGATTTATAACTTCATTATGTAATTTTTTTTTTTGAATTTTTGTTTGTTATGCAGATTTGGTTGGGGATGACATTTCTATATTTACTATTAAATTATATCCTTGGGGTTTAATGAAAGTGGATCCTATAAGATACTATAAAGGGGCTAACATAGATTTCTTTGATAATGTAGATGTAGATATATTTGGGATGATTGACCTCAAGGAGTATGTTAAGAAGCTAGGTTATGATAAAGACAAAGTTAGATTTTGGCATAAGTATGGCCTAGTTTGTACTTGGATAGTAAATGTTATAGTAAAGATGTTGAGGTTTATGATATAGTGAATCATTTACCTAGGGATAGGGTGGTGGAATTTATGTGGAGCATCTTGGCCAAATAATTGGGCATGGTATGGGAATGACCAAGCGCAAGGGGGAGATGAAGTACAAAACCAACACTTTTTAAACTTAGAGGATGATAATCCAATGATTGACTTTTCATTTCTAGATGATGCTCCTTTACCATAGGATTGGACTAATATTCTTGTCGAACCTGCATTATCTCTTTTTGAATCCACTTCTAGTTTTGTTTAGATTCTAATTCTGAGTGTGATGGTTTTACTGATAGTGATTATGACATGGAGGAGGATAATAGGTTATTTGATAAGTAAGTTGATTTAGATGCTGAGTTTGATGGGGTGGGAAAAGAGCAAGGGCAAGAGAGTGAATGATGACATGTATGTTAGGATGAAGGTTGGGGAAGAAGATAAACTTGAAGATAGTGATAAGTTTGAGAGTTTGATGGGGTTTGATGAAGATGAATTGAATCTTAAGTATTCAAAGTACAATTCTAAAACTAAAAATAAGAACCTTGAATTGAAACTAAGTCTTATTTTTCATTCAAAAAGTGAGACTAAGTTTGTGATTCAAACATATTACCTTAGGAAAGGGATGTAGGTTCATTTTCCTAAAAATGATAAAATAAGGTTGAAGGTTAATTGCAAGAAAAAGGGCTGCGTGGTATGTACATGTATCACCCATGCAAAATGATAAGTCTTGGCAAATAAAGCTTATAACCTTGTGCATAGAAAGTGCTTTTGGAACTACAATAACAACATTCTTAAGTCTGGGTGGATTGGGAAAACTTTCATGAAAAAGTTTAAAGGCAATCCTAAACTAGGAGTTAATGAGTTTAGGAGTGAGCTATGCACCACATTGGAAGTAAATGTCTCTAAACAACAAGCTTATAGGGCAAAACAAAAATCAATGAAATTGATTTAGGACAATTTGAAAGATCAATTTAGTAGAATTAGAGACTATTGCTTAGAGTTGCCTAAGACAAATCCTAGCTCCACTATGGTGTTGAAGTTGGTTGATAGTGAGAAAGCAGGTGACCAACCTACTTTTTTGAGGTTGTATATTTGCTTCAATGCTTGCATGCAAAGAAGGGCTTAAGGTACTTGTAGGAAGATTATAGGTATGGATGACTATTTTTTGAAGGATCATCAAGGTGGCTAGTTATTGACTGATGTGGTAATAGATCTAAACAATAGTAATTTTCCAATAGCTTATGCAATGGTTGAGAATGAAAATAAAGATTCTTGGGAGTGGTTTCTTTCTTTACTTGAAGATGACATAGGTTTTGAAAGTTAAAATGCTTGGACCTTTATGAGTGACAAGCAGAAGGGATGATCCCAACTTTTGAGAGCTTGCTACTTGATGTAGAAAATAGGTATTTTGATTTAATTATTTTAGTTTTTATGTACTTATATATTCATTCTTCATGTATTCAATTTATTCTTTTCTTTTATGTGTTTGGAAATAGGTTTTGTGTGAGACACTTACACAGTAATATGAAGAGGGATGGATTTTCTATTCAATCAATCAAGAATGCACTTTAGGCAGCAACTGGAGAAACAAGAATTGAAGAATTCAAAGCAAAAATGGAGCAAATGAAAGAGCTTGATAAGATGGTATATGATTGGCTGGTGAAGAAATCTCCAAATTAATGGTCCATGTCACATTTTAGCCCTAAACTGAAATGTGATGTTCTTTTGAATAATATGTGTGAGAGTTTTAATTCTTTCATCTTACCCATTAGAGAAAAACCAATTCCTAACATGGTGGAGAGCATAAGAAACAATCATCATGACTAAGACGTAAGTGAATAGGGATAGAGCAAGGGATGGGATGGCTTTATATGCCCAAAAATAAAGAAGTTGTTGGAGAGAAACATGAAAGATGCTTATGAGTGCATTCCAATGAAGTCAGATAATAGGCAATGTCATATTATGGGCATGTATGACTAGCACACAATTGATGTTCATCAAAGGTCTTGTAGTTATAAGAGGTAGGATTTGGTAGGCATACCATGTAGACATGCTATTTTAGCTATTTGGTGCAAGAATGAAGAGCTAGAAGCATATGTGCATGACTTTTACAAGGTTAGCATATACTTGAGAGCTTATGAGCATGCTATTTTAGGAATGAATGATCTTGGATTATAGTCTAAGAGAGACCCCTCGATGCCTGGGTATGCTTTGCTATACAGGCTTGGGGGGTCGCCTTCGAGCCCCTTAAGCTGGATGTAAAGCTTTCGATTCTTTACGGTTGCCCACACTATGTTTTTCTCCCGTTAGGATGAAAAATAATAGCCAGCTATGCTAAAGGCCTTTTCAAGGTCCTTTAGCTTGTCCCCCTTCATGCCTTTAAGGAAGCCACAATAAGCTCTACTCCCAGAGTGCTTATAGCTTCGTTCACTTTTAGCACTCCGTTCACTCCACTTAAATCCTACCTTCCTCCCTTTTACGGGGATAGAAAGACTTGGTTATGGTGATATGCTAGCCCTATTGCTACCATCATATGACAATAGATTTGGCATACTAAAGATGTTGAGGTGAAGAGAGCTTGATGAGCCACCATCTCCATCTAATCTAACAAAGCTTAAAAGAGTCAAAAAATCTTTAAAATACAATGACTGTGGATTGTTAGGCCATAATGCAAGGATTTGAAAGAAAAAAGATGCCTCAAGCACAACCTGAAGATTCTCTTGAGATGACCTTTAGAGACTCTCAACCCCTTGTTGATGTTTTTAATAGTGCTTCTTCTATTACAGATGCCATATTGGTGGTTCAAGAAAAGAGAGATTGCCTATAAGCTTTAATTGATATATATTCTTAACTATATGCATTTTTTTAATTATCACTAACAAACTAAAGTTTTGATTTTCAGGTTAGAAAGAACTTGTTTGTCAGGGTAAAAGAGAATTCAAAAAATATATCTTCATTAAATGTAAGTCTCAAACCTTATGTTTTTATACTTTTTGGTTTTGTTTTATTTTAAATGTTTTTATTCACAAGTCAAATATTACAATTTACAAGTTATCCAAACTTCAAACATGAATACTCTAGTAACTGTGAGAGGTGGCATGAATTTGTGATGGTTTCTAATCTAAAAATTGTAATTGGAGGTCAAAAAAAGAAGCAAAAGGATGGATCCAAAAAAGCCGAAGGAAAAGGGAAGAATTTTGAGGGTTGATTAGGTTTGAGTGGATTGTAGTTTATGTTGTAGTAATTTGGGGATAGATTGTATCAATTTTTGGATATTTTTCTAAGAATTTGTGGATTGAAGTGGATTATTTTATGATTTGTGGATCAATGGGCTGATGAACTTGTTTCAAATTTTTGATTTTGTAAAACAATTGGGTTTTTGTTTTCTATTTTCCTTAGCATTTGTTTGTTGTTATTGCTATTGTGCAACCTGTTTTCTATTTTCCTTGGCATTTGCTTGTTGTTCTTGTTGCTATGTAGCTTGTTTTCTGTTTTCCTTGGCCATTGTTTGTTATTCCTATTGCTGCACAACCTATTACTTGTTTTTCTTGGCATTTGTTTGTTGCTCTCGCGATTACAGCCGCTGCATAGATCTTACATAATGAAATTTGGTTGTTCTTGTGGTTACCTTGATGCTGCACAGATTTTGGCTAAGATTTTTCTATTTTTCTGCATAGATTTTGCAGAACTTTTGTTTTGAGATTTTTTTTCCTATTTATTTTGCTCCTGCCACAAAGAGGAAATTGGCTAAGATTTATTTTTCCTATTTTTTTGCATTTTACTTCATCCGTTAAGAAAATTAATATGATTATCTCTTAGTCTTCAAATATGCAAGGAAAGTAAAATAATAAGCATAAACAAAAAAACCATAACAATAAGCATAGAAGTAGGCATTAAACAAGCACTACAAGAACAATTACATAAGTTGCAATTTGTTCACATTTTTTCTTAAATTGTTATCATTTAACACTAAAACCTTATTGCTATTGCAAATAAACCAACATCAATTGCTAATACAATTAAAACATAAACTTTTTTCTTCTTCAATCCATCAACTTCTTTCTCTAGGAACTTTACTTTGCTCTTCATTTTCTCAATTTGGTCTCTAATTTTTTCTCCTTCATCAAGGATTCATTTAGTTACTGTTCTAATTTCTTCTTTTTTTCTTACAATCTAGGAATTATTTGTTTGGATAGGATCCAATGATATGAAAACTCCACAATAACTCCTAGTGTGAGGGGAAAAAAGGACATATGATTAACTTATTAATCACAAATATAAACTAGGTCAAATGGAAAAAAAAAGGACTTACCCCATAATTTAGACGTGCCTAATACCTCCTTCCAAGATTCAAATTTGTCCATCTAGTTTTCAATGAAAGTTGTATCCCACATCCACAATAAACTTCTTCCTTTTGTGTAACTTCACTATTAAAACCATTTGAAGAGGAGGAAGATACCATTTTTGTTGCTAAATAATCAAAGAAGACTAAACCTTAGCAAATATGGAGGGAAAGAGGGAGAGCCTAGCAAATGTGGAGGGACAAAGGCAAAAATTTGGTGAAAAAGGCGCTAAAACTTCTCTCCAATTCTCAGCTATTAGCTATTAAACAACTGACTTGATGGAGGAACGAAATTAAATGAAAATACGGAACTTTGTGGACATAATGTGAAACATGTTAAAACACGGGCATCAAAATTGAATTAGTGGCATACTTTAGGGACCAAAATTAAAATTATCCCTATTTTTATTGTATTTTTTGTTGTATACCAGCATGTCATATAGAGAACTTTTTTGTGGCATTTTAACATATCATTCGATGCATCTTTAATAGCATGTTAACATTTCATTTTGTTAGTTATTAAATTTTTTGTAGCACCTTAACATGTCATTTAAATAAACTTCTACAACATTTTAACATGTCACTATATGAATTGTCGGCAACATATTAGTGTGCCATTAAAAAGTATCTTTTTTTAGCATTTTAATATATTATTTAATGTATTTTTTGTTACTTATTTAACGTATCATTTAGTATATCTTTTGTTATATTTTATTAATGTCATAATGAAAGTAAATCAACTATATTTATACCCTTAGTTGTAAAATCACAATTAATACTTTTAAAAATATCACTAAAATATAAAATTATCATGATAATATTATTTAAGTGATACTTTTTAGTATCTTAATAACTAATTTTGTTATAGCATCTCCTATATAATATTAGAAAAGAAAAACAAAAAAGGATGGTTCAATGAGGGAGGAAAAAAAGTCTTGAAAGTGATGGTAGAGCACCCAAAGGGTGAAAAACCAATTTGGCGAGATGGGCCTTGGATTTTGCGGATTCAATCTGGTTTTTTAAATTAACCTAAGACACTGGTGAATTGCATCATTATAGCCTGTTTGGATTTATTTCAAAGGCATTTTCAGTTTTTATGCATTTTAAAATTTAAAAAGTTAAGTATGAAATGTAAATAGAAATTGGATTATATATTTGAATGAAATGTTGGAAAATAATTATTAGAATATGTTATATGATTGAAAAGTACATTAATTTATTTTTTAATGTTTAAAAAGATTTATTTTTCAAAATATATGTATATTTTATTAATTTGAAAATGATTATGTATGCTTTATATTAAATCAAATTTGAATTTGCTTGATATAATTGTAGGATAATATGATAGATTTAGAAAGAGTTTTGAGGAAGAAAAAAATATAAACTTTTCTAAAAAAAATTGTGAGCAAGTGTTTGTTTTCAATTTTTATTTTCAAATGAAAATGAGGCTTGAAAATGAAAACAAATGGGCTGTGAATTTTGGGCTTTTGGTTTTAGAAAATTTTCTCTTCCGTCGAGGATTGAATTTTGGCAAATATTTTTCTTTTAATATAAAGATTTTGTTAGAATTTCATTTAAAAATCAAAATGAAATTAACCTAACATACATAAAACACATAATTATTTTTGTAATATTAACTAAGAATTATTTTTTTGAAAAATAAAATGTAAAAGATCGAAGAATTAATATTCAAATTTTGAGGCACCTCTGCAATCAACCATCACAATTAATTAATTAATATATAGTTTTAGAAGAAAATGAGAAGTTATTTTAATTTTAACTATATGGATAATATTAACTATTCATGCGTATCAGAACTACTTTTCAAAAACTAAATTCTTTTAAAATAAATGTATTTTTTTAAAAAAAGACCAAATTAAATTTTATCCTCTTCCAATAGCTAATCAGAATTAATATACTGATTATACTGATTTTAATAATTAAATGACTTCGCTTTTGGAATGCGTAAGTTTTTTGAGAACGAAAGTTAAAGTCAATATCATATTTACTAAAATAAAGAGTGTAGATTAACTTTGATAATGTTTGAAATAAATACTTCAAAATATTGGCAACACTAACAAAGATCACCTTTTATAACATATTATGTTGAACAAAAATGCGAGATTAAAAAATTGAAAATTTGAGGTTTAAGAATAATTTCTTAATATGTATTGTTATTTATCTACGAAATTAAAGAAAGTAATTGAAAATAAACCTCCCTTTTTTATTTACTACTTGTTTTATTACTAAAGATGGTCTTTATAGTTAAGCTTAGGTCCTTGGCATTTTGAAAATTATAAACCATTTATGATCCCTATACGCTTTATGTCATTGGATAAACCAAAAAACTTTAAATTGTTAAAATTATAAATCATTTAATTGAAAAAAATTCCTATGTTCTTCATGTTATTGAATAGACCCAAAACTTTAAATTTTGACTTCACTCGTTTATTTTCTTCAAAAAATCACACTTTTTGAATATTAACTCCATTTCGAAAGTTATGCCTTTTTCAGTGAGTATGGAGACAAGGGTATTTTGGTTTTCAAATAAAATTGTATTAGAATATTTTGATAAAAAACACTAGATAGGAAAGTGGAAACTATTTGTTAGTATAAAAAAATATAAATGCCAAAAAACAAAAATCATCAATATAACTACAAAAGATATTGAGAGTCATCATCTAAGATTAAAAGGTAATGTAGAGTGCTATGGGGAAAATATTTTGATGAATGGAATATAAAAATGTGATGTAGGTTTTGATTTTATTCTAGAAATTGGACAAAGATTGTTTTGAAGTAGAATAGTATGTCTGACTTTATTTGAGAAGAGATAAATTGTATTATAAATGTCAAATCAATTATTTTTTATTTGATTAGTGGGAAAATTATGTGATTTTATATAGTTATTTTTATATACCTATAATTACAATTAATGTGGCAAGACATAGTTGTGCATATATGTATAATGATTGTTGATCTTGAAGAATTAGGGGTTTTTGGAATATCTTTAGGTCGTTTTAAGGTTTTGGCAAAAATAAAAAATTTATCTTTAGTATTATTTCCGGAAAGAAAAAAAATTGGAGAAAATAACACAAATAGAATCACAAGATAAATAAGTAGCAAAATTAAATTAAAATTGTCACAATGATAAGTTATAATAGTTTTAGTATTTTCTTTAATCGAAGAAAATGTAACCTAATTCATATTTATTTTCTATTTCCCCCCTAATTATGAACCGTTCCAATGTTACAATTTTACTAAGTAATTTGCAAGGGTAAAATAAAATGACAAGGGAAACTGTAAAACGCATCATACATTGGTACAGGTCATTATGTGATTATTATAAAAATCTAGGGCCCAATTAAGTAGGTAACTAAACTCTTTATTCTTATGTTCGAATCTTGAACTATTGTGGAAAAAAAAATTTCATTTTTTTTATTTAGTGTCCTAATATTTATATATTATTAATAAAATATAAACCATATTTTTCTATGTTTTTGAGTGGTTTATCTAAAATGTCCTTATTTTTATTTTTAATCCTTATAACTACAACTTATACAATGACTACCAGTTACAACATACCCATCCTATACCCCGTTATTATCATTTTATAAAAATCGCTAGTACTAATTAAGCGCCAATATTGTATTAATCATTCAACGAAATACATTTTAAAATGCAAAATAGAAAATAAGCAGCTAACAAATGACTGCAAAATGTACGGACTTCACTATTTAAACCTTATTTTAAATTTTAGCAATGTTTTCATTAAGAATGAAATTAAAAAAAAATCTATTTTTTATAGTCATTACATTAATCCACCTTTTGTTAATCCCAAACATAGAATAATTGACATAGAATAATTGAGGCTTAAAGCATGATTGAAAGGTAAAGAAGATAAGCATTAGTGAAATGATATAAAGGGTTCAAATGACATAATAACCTACCTAATTCAAACCAATCTAACAATATTAAAAATAGCCTTTGGTAGCATACATATAGTTGATGCAAGAGAAGATTATGTACACTTTGGTAGGCATCTCCAACCTGTATCTTTTGTCTCCACTTATTAACTTGTAAATCCATTTTGATTGTCCTTTTCCATGCTATCTAAATTGTCCCACACTTCGATTGCAACATAAAGTGAATTAAGGGAATATTGTCCCCATCATTGTTCTTAGTGCTTTATGAAATTGACACTTAAAAACAATTTACTAATGTTTATCAATTATGATCTTCTGGTCATGACATAGACTTATACATAACTCAAAATCAGCAAGAACAACATAATTATGAGCTCTATTATTTTATGAATACTAATTATGATCCCCCATATCTCATATGTAGATAATTCAATATGCATGGGGCAAATTATATATAGATGGCATACCAAAGTCACATAATAAATGCAGAAAAAGCACAACAATAATATACATCAATAAAGTATTCATTCTTAAAATTAATTCAATTTTTGCACTGGATTTTAAATGAAATGTAAGAATAACCATTGTCATGTACATTAAAGTGCGATGGAATCAATACATTCTATCATCAACTGATTGAAACAATATTAAAAAGCAATTTAATTAAAATAGCTAATCCAAGATATCAAACAGTGCCATTGATCTACCATGTAGTAGAAAAAACACCTTTTACAAAAGTGTAAACCTTTTTATTCATGCAAACTACAACATGACAAGGTAGAGAAGTATGGACCATGTGGAATCTTTGTTCTTCACTTCTTTCATTTCTCCCCATCTGAAAATTCCAATTTTTCCTTGTTGGGAGGTGGGGGGTTGAGAGAACTGCACTAAAGCTAAAGCAAAAGAGAATCCAAAGAAAAGCAATTTTACCAAAAGGATGAACTTTAACAGCAACTCTTTCTTTATTTACCACCACCTGCAGTTCAAGAATTAATAAAGCATAAATATTGTAATTAAAATTTATAAATAAAAATTCAAGATCTTTTAATTACCTTTCTTGTCAACAAATTTACTCAGGAAAGAGAGGAAGACAATGAGTATTGCAACACCAGCTATAAGTCCAATAAAAATGGCTAATGTTTTCTCCACCTCATCATCATTATCTGTGAAAATTCAGAAAAGGAAAAAGAAAGAAATCCTTAGCTTTCAGATGTTATATATATACTCATATTTTTTGTGCAATGACAAATTTATCCAAGTCGTGGGATTACTTATTTTATGGAACTTGTTGGCTTTTTTCTATCAAAAGGACAACTACTTTGGCAGCTACATAATAAAGTAAAAGTAACAGAGAGATATACATTCTGGTAGACTTGTACTGGTCAAGTTTTTATCCATTTATATATCCAATGAATGCTTTATTATATATTAAACAGGATTTGTTTATTTTGTAAACTGGTTTTTTTTATATGGACTTCTAACTTGACCTTTAAAATAATTAAAGTCTTATTTGGTGCACAATAATCAATTATCATTATCTATAGCCAGCCATTTATCTAAATAGATTAATTAATAAACTTTGGCCCCCATTATTGTTATTTTTTTCTTTTTATTATTTTTAAAAAAATAATTTCCATGCAGCATCCTTTTGGCAATCATAGTATTGTGGGTGGAGAGACGTATGTATTTTTGTGAGAAAAATAAACATAAAAATTATAGTAAAAAGATACATATTAGGTATTATAATCTCTCTCCCTTTCTATATTTTAAAAAAAGGGTTTTTGAATCATCTTTCTCACTAAAGTAATCCTTTTTCTCCAAGCAATGTTCAAAGGTAACTACTTTTTAGAATAAGTTGGTGTGTGAGAATCTTGGAATTGAAATAATTGCCTGTCCTAATTCAAATTTCACATCATCTTTTGGGGTTGCTAAAAGCTAAAAGAAGAGCGATATACCTTTGCTTCACCTACATTTTTCCGTTTCTTTGGCTCATCAGTAGCTATGTCAAGTTCCCAAACACTTTATTAATGATCATAAGATAGTAATCATAAGTTATTCAAGCAAAAAAGTAGACCATAATGGACAAATGTATCACAAATTGAGTTCAAACAAGAAATTTTTCTTAGTTTTGAAAATGAATTATATATTCCTACTAATTCTTTTTTTTCAAATTAATCTGGCACATACATATAATTTGAAAAAATATACGTAAGCAATATTAGAAAACATGGATTATGCATGCAATACGATTAACTTATGAAAGACTTCACACAAATATACTAACATTATAAGACAAAAATTAAATAAAAAAGAAAATTAAAACCGTGAACCATCACCCACGGTGGTGGAGCAGCTTACCGCTTTTGGAGGTGTACCCACGTTCTGAAAACCGCGCGTAGCATTTCCCCAAGAACATGTCCCCCCAGGCTGAGGACCCACACTCGATTTTCAACCGCTGGATCGCCTCGGACAAACAATCTTGGCACTCACTCATACTCAAATCCTGTGTGCACTGCGCCAATCCCTGCACTTTTCCTGACCCACCCACTCGAAAAAACTGCCCTCCAGATGCCAGATATGCCAGCACACCGTCCCTCCGAGTCAGCAAATCAGGGTCATCGCCGATCAACGGCCCACATTTACTGGAGACCACGGTCTTGTCTTCAGCCCCCAGGAACGATGTATTATCGTACCTCACAAAACACCCGTCCAACTGCAACGCGCCGCCGGAGGCGCCAACGCAGTACGTCCCGAGTCGGCTCACTGCATTGGAAACGCAGTCGTGGCAGTCGGAGTTGCTGAGGTCACCCCGGCACTGGA
>JACGDI010005394.1:1221744-1232368 GCA_014898725.1 Jacaranda copaia
AGCATGGATTATGGATTATGATGGGATAGCATGTGATGGGGAGATGATTTTGAGCGTCTGCCATGAACTACACTACAGTGTGGTGGATGATCAGTATAAATAGGTAAAAAGGAAGTTGCATGAGTAGTTTGTTGGCGTGGCGTTTTTCCAAGAAGTGACTGTGGGGTGCCTCTGCCGTGGGGGCTCCCCCTAAAGTCATCTACATTTGTTTATTTCGTGTTATTTTGCTTAATTTCCTTATTAATTCTTTAGTTGAAATAATGTTTTACCTATACTCATATACATACACTAATACTACACTAATACACACACGTGTGTGCATATGTATACAAGCGAGAGTACATTATAATAATGCTATGTAAGAACTGTAATTAGCCTAATTTCAGTCGATCATACAATAAATGAAATTTATGTTTGTTATGTGATACCCTTGCACCGATTGCTTTATTTTCCTACAGTTTGATAAACCTAAATCAAGTTATAGAAATTGGATTTGACTGTTTGGATTGGAGGAAGTCTTTTTTTGTTTTGTATCTGCAAGAGCGATTAACTGTCTAATTGAAAAAAATGAATATGCAATAAATATGCTTGTTGTATGGCCAATCAAATCCTGTGCGGAGAGGGACTAAAAAACATGAATGAAGACAGGACATGCTGATGGTGAGCATGTACACCTAATATATATATTTATATATATACTTCAAAAAGAGAAATAATCAAGCCCATAACAAGTTCAATGACGCTTATATATAACATTACATTAATTGAATGTGACTGAATCTAATTTTAGCAAGGAGTTATCCTAATTTTAGGACACTCCGAATTTGTGGAAAAGATAAATTGGTGTGTTTGGACTAGGTGTTCACAAGGGGCAACATTTGGACCATGATTGTAAAGGGTTTGGATATGTCCAACTGGCGTTAAAAAGCAAGGAAATTTCTTTGTGCTTATTCACTTATCCACCCACTAAAATAATTGCAAGTTTTTTAAAATTTTCGTAGCTTCATGCATTCAGCAATGTAGACGACCTACTTGTAGATGACGAGCATGATCGATGAGTTTATATATAAGCATACCATGTGAAATTATTTGACTCCAGTATTGAGCACAACTGTCAACCTAGTCATTGGGTTGTGGCACTGAGGTTACTAAATAATTTGATAGGAAGGAAGAAACAAATAGTTAAAGGGAACCATTTGTAATGTGTTTGCAAAGAACTGTTTAAAATAAATGTGCTACTTAATTTAAAATTGAACGATGAGCAATTTGCCAATGGTTGAACATATGCTCTTTAGTTAATTTATGCTTAATACATATCAGTTGATCATTTTAATTTCCATATGCTGAGGAGGGATATTACGGTCATCTTTCCTTCAAGATTCACCATCTTTTGTTAATTTGTTAAATCTTGAAATTTTAGACCACTCATGATAGTTCGATATTAGATCTTGTTAGCACATTTCATTAATAACCTTTTTTCTATACTAACATTCAAGATTTCACATTTAGACTTGCTCACGAGAATTATATATTTCAAATTTATGAATGTCATTTAAATTTATGTTATGAAAATTTTTACCTATGATCTGAGAATAAATACAATGCAATAATTTGGGAATAAATAGAGTGGCTAAACCATGGGAGGAAAGACAACGTGATGCACTTTAGAGTAACGACTTAGATAAAAGACATTAATATGAAAACATTGATTCACGAACACGTGGCTCAATCAACTTACAAGCAGTAATATCCAAGGACTACGAATGGGAATACAACTTATACTCTAGCGACTGTTGATTTGGAACACATGTCAAAATCTTGGGAACAAAGGACATGGCCTAATAAAGATAATACAATTTCACCCATTATAAATAGCCCAAGAAAATCATTTGTTAGGAACTTTTGAGCCAAAAAAATATTTTATATACTCATCAGGTAGTAACAATAAGACCTCTTATTTAATTAGGATTGCAATTTTACTTTTCTTCTAAGATTTATAGTTCACTTAAAAATAAATTGATTTACCTAAATCAACTCAAAAAAGACATCTAAAGTGTTACTAATTACCGGCCATCACACAGAAAGAGGGAGAGAGAGAGAGAGAGAGAGAGAGAGAGAGAGGAAAAGGAGAGCGTTTAGGCTATTTAGGCTGTCCTCTTCATTTGCTCGATTCAAAGTGTACCTCTTAACTCAGTGGGAGTAGATATACATACACATACATACAGACATGCTAACATGCACGCATTACAAAAGTTCACAAGTCAATCTTTCTTCCAATGACACTGATAAATTTCTGGAAGAACCAAATCGATGTAACAATCTTTAAAAAAGAGGTTGTTTACTTACATGTGTAAATCTCACTTGTTATAGATAAATCAGAAGAAAAACATAGGAAACTGGAAGTTAATGACAACTAAAAAATGATAGGTTAAGGCAGCTGGTATTTTGCAAGAGCAATATTTTCAACTGCGTAGTTATTATTATTGTGACCACGTACTTCAAGATGATATGTAATGATAGATTAGCAAATGAGATTAGGTAATCTGGCCCCTACCATAAACACAAGATAAGAAGAAGGTTACCGTCCAAAAATTACATCCTATAAAATTTTAACGGGTGTTTTATGGATGAGAGACTATGTTTAATTGGATTCAAATTATCGATCTAGGTTTAGATTTTTTACACTGTGGATGATTTGAGTACTCGCAGGTCGCATCTAATGTAATTTTAGCATCTAAGATAGTTAAATCTCACAAAATCGACATAAATTGAAACTTGGTCCGTCATCATTTATTTCGATTATAAATATTAGCATCTATTTTTTCATTCATTGCATGATCTGATTCCTATACAAATTACAAAATCAATAAAGTTTTGCGATTTGGAAAATAACTGTGTAAGCGTTTAAGTGATTCCAAAATAATGTATGACACTCTACTCGGCCTCCCCAAACGCACCTCCACCTTTACCTTTTTTTGTATAAGTAGAAAGGAGACATTGACACTGTTAAATTTATATTCTTCTCTACTTTGCATATTTAAAAGTTATACAAAAGTTAAGAAAGTAAGGATAAAAAGTGTGTCATCTCACTTTTTTATTTGGCAGTATTTGCCAAGACTTACATTCCTTTGGGAGGCCGAGGTTTTATTATGATGTCATTAAAATTTTCACATATTATATATGTATGATTAAAATTTAAATAGGAATAATACCGAAAGTAGGATAAGAGAGTGGTTCCGTTAACACTATTGCTTGAACTTGATCAAGAAAGTTATATATAATTAATTCACCAAATTGTGAAATAAAAGGATCAACATAATATGTACGCACATGGTATTTTTTTCACATGCACCTTTTAAGTAAAAAGAAAGAGTACAATGGGATTAATAGTCCACCACTCTACGCTTATATATATATATATATCTATCTATCTATCTATCTATCAAAATCAAATACTCAATAAATGTACAACTGTTTTGTCACAATTAATTTAGTCCAAGAATAATAATATAAAACACCACATGAAACGCATATGGAAGCATAGTTAAACGAGAATTAAACTTTTACAGTTAGTCAGATTATAATGATTTTATTTGCAGAACAAATAGTTTACTATTGTCGTGCAAAATAATTTAAATCATAAAATGAAGGATCAATTACAAGAAAAGGCTATCATGTGAATAATCAAACATCTTCTGCAATCTTAATTGCCACATTGTTTATAAAGTTGGGACACCAAGTTTAACTAATAATTAATCTAACAACTCCTTTTTGATATGCCATTATTGAGGTATATATGGCCATGTACTAGATCTGGTTTCATTTGCCACGACTGACTTCCAAATGACATTTTTTTTTTTTTTTAAATTCTTGAATACTTTAGACTATATATGAACAGCTAGATCCCTTAAGACATGGAAATTATTTGTATTTTGCCCTCTTTTTCTCTAACAATTACATGTGAAAAAGGTATTGCTGTGGACAGCAATAGTGATGTAAGAAATAGAGAAATGTCTTCTTCCCTAATGTCTCTGTTTTGGTCTCAAGGTCAGGTGGTGTGAGATAAGTTGTCTCTGTATTTGACGTATACTGGAAGATAGACTTTCATTTCCCCATATATAAGCCCAAAGCCTTGTCAATTTGCAACTATACAATTGGTTACAAAATCAAGGTACATAATAATCCTAGATGCAGACTCCCAATTCTAAATTATAATAGGAAAAGAAGATAGTTTTGTTCACATAAAAGATAATTTAAAAAATTCTAAAGAAAAAATTCTATTAAAATTTATATAGATCATTCTCGAGGAGGAGGCCCACCCCTATCCCCAGCCCCATGCACTATCTTAAAATATTCCTTCTTTATAAATTATTAACGGAATATTCAATGATTGATGGAACTAAATTAAAACAATATAATATTAGCGAGAAAATAATAAGTAATAATATAAAAATTATTATTAATTATATATATTAAGTGATAATTATTTTTATTTTGTTACTAATAGTACTTTTTAAATGATAATAATTTTTATATCACACTATAACTCAATAATAACAAAAATTAATACTTTAAATAGTCAATATTGACAATTCATGATAATAATTTTTTTATCATGATATAACTCAATAATGCCAAAAAATTAATATTTTAAGTAGTCAATATTGAAAATTCATGATGACATCTCTATAGTGACAATTAAGTAACAATAAAAATTATCATTATAATTTTTGATAAGACTTATATTATCACTAAATTGCCACCATAAATGTGTCACTAATTGTAAGCAATGTTCTTATCACTATTTAATTTGTAAAAAATTATTAAAATAACAAAATAAAATATTCCATCACTTAATGCATATAATTAATGACAATTTTTGTATTGTCACTTATTATTTTGTTGTTCATTCGTTCTTTTCTTGTAGTCAAACGTGAAATTCCATACTATCTACTTGAATATACACCCAAGCAAAATATGATTAGCTGAATAAATATAATAATATTATAAAATAAAATGTAGACATCGTGCCAGTTGGTAGATGCCCAATGAAGTGGCAATGCATGAGACCAACACAAGCAAGGAATATGCTAAATCAACTTTCCTGAAGTCTGTCTATTGCACAACCATTGTGCAAGGGATACTATTTTTTTTTTTCCAAAAACCGCCTGTGTCATGACGGGGGGTTTGGCGTAGACCCCTACCTGTCAATTAGCAACAAAAGAGAGATACAAATGTTTACATATAGCAAGACATTTACATCAAAAGGGGAGATGGGACTCCCGTGTATCCTATCTCAAGAGCAATATAAAAGAAAATTAGCTTAAAATTACATTCAACCAAGGACTATACAATTAACCATGATCATTTGTCTTGGATCGGACATAAGGAAGGCCACACCTTTCAAGTTGTATAAGTTGTTTTGCCTTAGTCGGAAATTCATGCTCCAACCAAAAAGCCTCAATTTGTTTGTTTATTACAGGGATACATCAAAATTGTGCAAGGGATACTAAGTTGTTTGTCTATTACAGAGTTGGTAAAAGTAATGCAAGTTGTGCAAGGAATAATATCAGAATGAATAACTAAATCAGCTTTCACAGGCTTGTCCATTACGCACAGTCAGTCAACTATATGTGAGAGCACAAGGGTACCATGAGCTGAACCCAGCACCATCAAGGTTATTCATCGGTGCCAAACTGAACCGAAATTTCACTTTATTTTTACTTGATTTAACCATTAAAGTCAAATTTTAATGCCACAGGCAAGCAGGGGAAAAATCAACCTATTTAAATTGTCATTTTCAGCTTTCCAAATATTCTTACATATAATGCAGGACAATACAACATGTGTACATACAGAAAAGAATAGCTGAACTGAGAAATAAACAGCAACCAGACAATTAGGTTGATACTTACTACACTATACACATATATCACACATTGAAATAAACAGCAACCAGACAATTAGGTTGATATTTATTACAATATACACACATATCACACATTAAAATTTCAGGACGGATCAGAACTTTTCTCAAGCCAAATGGGCGACAAAATTTTCATCACCCGAAATAGAATTTTTAGAAAAGAACATATATAGGCTGATGGTCCTATACAAACCTTCACTTCATCAAACATCAGAAGTTATGCTGCAGGAGAAGAATGACATACTGGTGTAAACTATCTTCCGCTTATTTACCAAATCAGAAAGTATATGATATATATTTTGATAGTTAAAGTTCATTTCATGTTTAGAAATTTACTTTTGCTTCTTTGATGCATTCTCCTTTGCCATTCGTTCAAACAAGCTTCCATCATAAACAGCTCTTATCGTTTCTTTATGCAGCAAGCCGTTTTGGTCCTTGCAAAGGAAATACAGAATCTTCCATTCTGTGTAACCAGCCAGCCTGCAATATTATTGCATATATAGGAAGAAAGATAAAAAGATTTCAGGAGAAATGTTAAGGAAGAGAACACAATAATATGGAAAATATTGAAATTGGGATTATTTGTGTACCATCCACCATAGTCCTTTGCCTCTCTGTTAGATTTAATGAAATTATTCAGCTCGTCTGATGTCAAGGCTTGCGGATGAGCATGCGTGTGCTTGACGAAAATCTCCTCAAACTTTGAAGGAACAAATCTTCATGAGAGATAACAATACAGAAATCAGAGACTCTTTGCTAAAGATTGAATTACATTTGACTTGTAAAGAAACTTCATCTTATATAGCCAAAGGCCTCTGGAATCTACAGTGCAGGGTTATAATTTCATGATAATAGCAAAGAATGATATTATGAAATGAGGCTGGATGTTGAAATGAAGGATATACTAGAAAGCATCCAATTGCCTTCTTTAGTGGGAACATTTTATAAATTAAGATGACATCAAGAAAACCAACTAGGAAACTCAATTCTCACCCTAACATCTGTAACATTCTCAAATTTTTTCAAATCGACATCACCTTATGCCTTCTGATGTACAAATTGTTGGTCACAAATTAATTTGATCAAATGATCAGAATATGTCTTTGGAATTCAACTTATTTATTTTTTCCTTTAATAGTGAAGCTTCTAACAGACCATTGAGTTATTTTGAATGCACATGGGAGATTTTCTTGCGAGTTTCCTAAGAATTGCTATCAATACAGAATATTAGTTAGGTCAAGATTTTCACCTTTTCTGGGTCAAAATCAATTTGAAGCATTAATCGTCCAAAAAGTTAAGGATGTGTGACAGAATTTCTTTTTCTTTTTTCATTTTCTTTTCCTCCTCAGCATAGGATAAGAGTGATATATACCTTCCTTCTTTGTCATAGACACCAGAATCACTGCCATGCTTTGCCATATGGATGTTTTTCACCTCAATGGGGAAGCGGAGCGAAAACGGTTTCCCCTGCATTAAACAAAACTGAAAACCTTATCCATCCCCCCCTAAGTCACTCAAAGATTATTGACTGCCAGAAAAAGAGAATCATACAATCTTCTAGACTTTCTTATCAAATATATTAAAACACCTAATATAGAATAATTGAATAAGAGAATTACAGGTCTTGTTTTTCGACTGAGACCAACGTTAATAAAGATGGCAGCGAAGGAAGACAATAAAAGCCCACACCCAATAGCTCGAAAACCTGAAAAATGGATAACCCAATGCCACTAAAATAAGCAAACCAAATTAAAATCTCAGTTTGTATATATTGGGGTTTGGGGTGGGTGGAGGGCACGAATATCACCCGAAAAAGTAAATTTTTTTTGTTTAAAAAAAAACAGCAAAAATAGCAAAAAGAAACATAAAAACAGAAATAAACCTTGAAAAGTTTCGAAGGGATAAACAATCCCATCATTATTTCGATCGAAGAACATAACATGCTTCTGCAGAACGTTGGTCTGATCATGATTTTCCATCGCTGCAGCACGCAATCACCAACACGTGAAAAAAAAATAAAGAAAATGAAAAACCACCCAGAACATATTTATAAAGAGAGCGACAAAGAATATTTTCTTGCCTTGCTGTTTACTGCTGCAACTAATTGAAACAGAATTAGAATCTCCAGCCATTACAATGCTACTTTGCAATATGTTAATAAAGAAACCAAACAGGGAAAAGGCGGAGACAGAGAGAAAGACAATTAAAGGTATAATAGAAAAATGGGTCTTTGATTTTGAGTATTTAAAGAAAGTAGGCTGGAGGATTTCGATGGATTAATAGAAAGAAACCATTTATAGAAAGTGGGCTGGGGATATCAACAGATTTAATCGGAAGAGATTTTGCTTTCGGTGATTTGTTAGAGGCGTGTTCATTGCTTGCATGCCCGCGGTTAATATGTGTCATCAGGAGGGTGAAGACATTAAGAGGCGCACGCGTCAGTATCTCTCACTTTTTACTTTTTTCTTTATCTTTTCCCATTATTTTGGATCTTATTTTTGGATAAGAATATATGTATATATATAAAAGAAAATAAATATAATTAAAAACAATATATTTTTTTTGAAGTTCTTTGTTTTTTTTTTTATACTATAAAAACCAAGTAATAGTCTAGAAAACTTATAGTATAATATGGTCATCTGTTATAATTGCTGAGACTCAGTGAACCGATTGTGTTCAAAAGATATTTTGATTAATTTAATTTTACGATAAAAAATATAATACTAATATGAAAATAAGTAATAATTAAAAATTATCATCAATTTCAAATAATAAGTGATAATAATTTTTATTTTTTCTATGATGATATTTTTATTGATTTCAATATTGAGTAACAAAAATTTTAGTTTACTACACTAATAATTATCATAATAATAAATATTTCAATTGTTATTATTAGTAATTAATAATTTAAACTATATATATCTCACTAAGGTTAACAATGAAACAACTTTTATAAAAATATTACATGATAAAATAAAATTTTTTCATTTAATATTTGTAAATAATGACAATTGGTACGTAATTACTATCTTTCTTTTTTCTTTGTGGTGTTAATCGTTTGAATACAAATACATAATTTATTGAGAGAATAAATAATTGAAAAGTAGGTTGTCTCAATAAAATTGAAGGTCTAAGGCGAAATGTGAGAATGAGGCTTTTTTAATAGACACATCTAACATTTTGTATATTACAATAAAAAGAAAAAACTTTTCATATAAAGCATTACTATTTAAATTTTATTTTTTTAGTCTTTTCAGATACGAAATTATTGTTTATATTTTTATAATTAATTTCTTATGGTATTTCATTTCCAATTGATAGTAGAGTACGAGACATTATTGACCTGAAATATTATTTTATTTATTTTAAATTCGAAAAACTTCTTTTAGACAGAGCAAAAGAAAAAAAAAGTTAAGAAATAAAATTTTGATTTGAAGTTAACATTATTCAATGATTAATATTTGGAACATTATTTAGTGATTAACATTGAAACATCATTTAGTGATTTGACATTAAAAAAGAAAGAATTTATTAATGATTAGTATTGAAAAAGAAGGAAGTAGCTATGGTTTAAATAAGGAAAACAGTAAGAATTTAAAATGATAGAGGAGATTTTGAATAATCAAAAGTAATAACAATTAAAATTTATATTTTTGGTTTATTATAATCAATCAATTATTAATTATAACTTTAAATAATAAAACCTAGAAATAAATGTTTTTTATTTTTCATAAGCCTAAAATTAATATATATATATATATAAATTCTAAATTAAAGGTCTTATTTTAAAAAAAAATTAAAATGTGAAAAGAGAGTAAGTCTTATATTTCTTATTTGAAGCCTAAGATATATATATATATATATATATATATATAGATATATAAGAGGCTTTCGAAATTTGAAAGGTCAGAGACAATTGCCATTAAAGGTAAAGTAACCATTGTCGAAAAGCGAAAGAATGCAGCGGCAATGGTCTTTTCCCACCTTAATAAATTAATTATTAGGCACCTTTATTGTGGGGCTTAGGCAAAGTTCATACTTTGGGCCAACGTGACAACAGTTTTAATAATTTTATTATCTAAACCAATTTACTTGAACTAAAAGTTAGTCTTATTTTGCTTTATGCGGAAGGCGGGGCGGAGTAGTTAATTAATTTTGCCACGGGAATATGTACTTAATTAATCCCCATTTATGGTTTGCTTTGCCGCTGCAAAATTTGGTCTGAAAAGAGTTTCTAGAAAAGAAAAAAAGAGCTATTAAAACCAAAATTTTCCCTTTTATTTATTACTTAGAATACTTCTAATTCCTTCATGATTCATGATTCTTGATCTTATATTTTGTCATGCTTTTTCTACCATAACATATGTACTATAATATACTGAGGTTATTTAAAAATGGAGATAAGATAGCAGTGTGTTGATTTGTTACTGATGCTGTAAAGAGTTTGATGGTCCGGATGCCCAGTGGATTGAGATGATATTGGGCTTGAGATCTGCAACAAGAACAAACGTGAACTAGCCGGAGTTGCCCCAGCTAAGGCTCTCCGACGCTCAAGTTAGGTTTCCGGTGAGATAGAGAGTGTATGGAAAGTATATAGTAAAACAGTAAATTGGCAATACCTTGAGCGTGGCGGTGTTGGCTTGATTTATAATCTAATAAGGGTGTGAATTTACCCAAGTGCCCTGGTCAGGTACA
>JACGDI010005394.1:1232468-1278328 GCA_014898725.1 Jacaranda copaia
AACATTAGATCTCGTGAGCTGTATGATTTATAAAAGAGGCCTGTTGCGCTATCCCATATCAGTTACATTGCTTTCTCTAAAATACATGCAGGGAGGTTTTTTTTTCTCGAAAGTTTTCCAACTTTGAAATTTATAATTTTTAGTCTTGATGGACCCAAAACCATTAAGGGTTTTTCTACCCATCTTTATTGGCTTAGCTTGTCGTTTGGATTCGTCAACCCTTTTACTTAGTTGATTCATTTTACATTTATTATTATGTTTAATCAATTTATTAAATTATTTTATAACCAATTTTTAGCAATATCATATGATATTGATTTATATTAATATTTTCTCAAATTTCTATTTCCTTGGTGAGATAATTTACAAAATAGAAATGTTATTCCAAAAAAGGCATGCACTCCACTCATCAATGACTTTACTACAACTCACTTTAGTTTTTGCCCTTGTGTTTAACAATTGATTTCTGGTCTGCATCCAAAAAGCTTAGACTCAACCAAATGCTATAGTGCCTCTATATCTTAATGTCAGTCGTTAATTATATTCATTTAATTATTATTTTTTTAAAAATATTGTTCCATCATCCTTTATATATTTTAATCGAATCACTTATTCGATCCAATCTGGCCTAATCGATCTAATTAGTCATTATGCCAATCCTTATGGTGTTTGATAATCTTAATGCCAGTAATTAATTATTATCCTAAGAATATCTTTCCATAATTTATCATAGTGGTGGAGGAACAATAACATTTGGAACAATACTAATATAATATCTTGACACAATTAATTAAATTGGTTGTCCTAATCAGCCGTGCAAAAGGCTTATTTATATCGTTCAACGTGTAGAGTAATAAACCGTAGACAATTGCTTAAAAGCTTAAGTTATCTGCTTAATCATGGTTGTGGAATTTCGTCCTTGCGCTTTCGTACGTTTCACGTGTCTAGCGTTTTCTGTTTGTGTGTGTGTGTTTTTCCTAAAAGAAAATTCAAGTCCCTGGATCCAAGTCATAACTTTTTTCTTTCTTCAATGGTAAGTTTCAAAAAGAACTATTTTTCGATTGAAAAAAGTTACAAACGATCTGACATATATAAATTAAAAGAAGAAGAAGAAGAAATAGCTAATACAAGTTCAAATAAAACAAAAAAAGGGGTATTAAATTATTGGGCATTGGAGGTAAATAAGCCTTAGAAGGAATATGATTGTTAAGGTATGTTCAATCCTGCATGTGTTGCGCATAAGCAAAGTATATTTTGTATCCATATAGACAAATGTAAAAAGTTTTTTTTCAGTTTCTTGCTGCGATGAGGTGGCGTACGTTCAGTCCAATCTAAAATCACAGAGACCGTCAATTTATTTTTGCGGCTAGGTTGGTTGGGTTTTGAAAACGGTTGGTTTTATTTTAAGCAATTTAAGGAAAAACGTTTTGGAGAAAATATGTTTAGTTTTATTTTGAAAAGTGGGTTAAAGGAATGCGATTTATGTATAGTGTAGTAAAAAAAATGTATGATTTTATTTTAAAAAGCGAGTAGATGTTGTTTTGAAATTAATGGAATCGTATGTTTGATTTTTTTTTGGGACGCAACAAATTATAAGTATATATTTTTAATTTATACACACGCATATTGGCTTCGAACCTTCAATCTCACACTTATGTGTAAGAGAAATGTCGTTGAATCAAAACTTACGCAGTGATTATACTTTAGATATCCAATTAGTAACTTTTAGTTCGCTTAGTGGAGTTGGAGATGTGATTTTATGATAGCCAAAGTGTTTTGGATTGTGACCCTCATGCCCAGTCCTCAGAGCTAATCCTTTTTTTAAGATTACAAATCCATTTTACCGACTTTCCTTGCTTGCATTTTTTCATCCACAAAATGCTTACCTTGAAGACCTGATGCGGTTATAATTATCATTGGGTACGGATGACATTCTTTCAAATTTTTAAAAGCTATCGAGGGCACACCGAACACCACCTAATGTGCAATGCTCTTCTAGTTGTTGGACCCTATCTTCAACTAAGCTATTTCTAGGGTGTGCAAGTTATAAAAGAGAAAAAATAACTATTATCGAGGCTCTTTTGACGTCTTTGAACTTTTGTATATACATAACTACAATTTGAGACAAAATACAACAAAACTAGGCGTTAAAAACACTAAGAAATGCCACTTAAATAATACTATAGTAGCAATTTTATATTCAATGACATTTTTTGAAAGTGTCACTTATAGTGATGTAGTTAAAAACATAAAAGTCACTAATTTAAATACCTTCAAAATATATTTTCGGTTGGCATTTTCAATCAAACGTCTGTTGGAAATTTGTCTTCTTTGACCAAATATTTAAGTGAGCTCAATGCGTTAGTTTCTAAGAAATTGATAATCATTATAAACTATATCGTGAGTAGATGACGATAATGTGTTTAATTGGCCAAAATCAATTTCAAGTTGAATTAGAAATTAATGATCAAAAGTGAGCTACTTGATGGTTGACTAAGAAGACTAGTAACGAAGCTAATGGAATGGGAGAAGAGGAACTCTATCCGACATTGGAAGATAAATAACAAGCAGACTAAAATAAATAATTCAAGTGTAAAGGTAAGGGTTGGGCCCTTGGGGGTACCACAAATGTTTAGAAGAGAGACAACCTACATGATAGTAGGTTCAATCCAACCCACACGGGCATGTGCCACCACCTAACCCGCCAATCCAATTGATTGAGCTGGGCCTGGGTTTGGAAATGTGACATTTAGCATGTGGAAAAGCTAAACATTTGTATCTCCTAACCTCCAGCCACCAGCAAATGTATCTGGACACAACTTTCAAACTTTCTATATTGAAAATTGCTACTTGTTGGAAAATGGGTAGCCATTTTGACCACCTTTCTACTGCTTCTTTGGTATTATAAATATATTAGTCCCAAATCTGTACATTCATACAATCATGTTTTAATACAAGATCTTATCAAATGGTTTGTAGTGCTACTATAGTATGAATTAATCGTTGTATCTTGGGAGACGATAGCCAGTTGCCATTAGCACTAGTGCGGGGCTAATTCGTCTTAAAGATAAAGAGCTCCACTTTTGCCTTGACTACTTGCTGCTTTCTAATCACATAGATTTATACTACTGGCTTAATAACTTTAAGATAAATTGTCAATTTTTGTGATCAGAGCATCCAACTAGATTTCTACTCCCATCACTGCACTTGTTCTTATTCATGGAGCAAGACCAGAAAAAATTCACTAGACTTGTTTTAAGAGGTGGTAGCAAAAAATGTTGTTTTACCTTATAACTTTAAGTCTGATCAAATTCTTGAAAGAGATACACTTGTTGTACATGAAGAGGACACTAATGTCAAAAAATAAGCAACTTTGGATGCCTAGAATGAAAATGGCTTTTTTATGTCAGAACTATATTCTAAATGGACTAGATGACTCGTTGTATAATGTTTATAGCCCTATTAAAATAGTTAAAGAGCTATGGGAGTCTCTTGATAAGAAATACCAAGCAGAGGATGCTAGTTTGAAGAAATTTGTGGTAGCCAAATTTATGGACTATAAGATAGTGGATTCCAAATCTGTCATGAGTCCAATCCAAGAACTATAGATTATTCTACATGAAATTCATGCTGAAAACATGATTTTGAGTGAATCCTTCCAAGTAGCTGCAATAATTGAAATGCTACTGCCATCATGGATGTATTTCAAGAACAATCTCAAACATAAAAGAAAGGAGATGAGTCTTGAAAATCTGATTGTCAGGCTAAGGATTGAGGATGACAATCGGATGTCTGATGTTAAGACAATCAAGAACAAAATGGAGGCCAAAGAAAACTTGGTTGAACCAACTGCAAATATAAGCAAAAAGAGGAAGCATGAAAGGTCCAGTCAAAATAGCAAAGACAAGAAACCCATGAGGTTTTAAGAAAATTGCTATAATTGTGGAAAACCAAACCATAAGGCCAAAGATTATCGATTTCCTAAGAAGAACAAACTGAATCAAGCCCATATGACTTAGGAGAAGCCCATATTGTTGGACTTATTTGAACTGAATCTCTTGACTGTGGTTTTTGAAGTCAATATTATTAATAATCTAAGAGAGTAGTGGATTGACACTGGTGCCAGTTGGCACATTTATTCTAAAAAGTATATGTTTTCAACTTATACTCCTATCACTAAAAAGAAATTGTGTATGGGTAATTCGGTAACTTTTGATATTGTTGGAATGAGCAAGGTTGTTATGAAGATGACTTTTGGCAAGGAGTTGATGCTGAATGAGGTTTTTTATGTGCCAAACATATGCAAGAACTTAGTGTCAAGATCTTTGTTAGTGAAAAATGGTTTTGAGCTTGTATTTGAGCTAGACAAGTTTGTGCTGTCTAAGAATGGCTTGTTTTTAGGTAGAGGCTATGTACAAAATAGGTTGTTCAAATTCAATGAAATGCCTTTAATCAAAACTGTTCAAGCGAATAATAAAGCCTTTGGTTCTGCTTACTTGATTAAATGTTGTGATTTATGGCATGTTAGATTAGGACTTGTTAATTTCAACACTTTACACATATTAGTAAATTTGAAATTATTGCCTCCATTTCAAATTAACACAACTCATACATGTGAAATATGTGTTGAAGCCAAAATGGCTAAAGCTCATTGTCACTTAGTTGAAAGGAGCATGATACCTCTAGAATTAATCCATAGTGATATAAGTGATTTGAAGTTTTTGCAAACTAGAGGAAGGAAAAAGTATTTCATTACTTTTATTGATGATTGCACACAATTTTGCTACGTATTTCTATTACGAGGCAAAAATGAAGCACTAGAAGCATTCAAGTGCAATAAAACTGAGGTTGAAAATCAACTTAGCAAACATATTAAAGCTATCAGAAGTGATAGAGTTGGTGAATATGGAGCATCGCTTGAAGAATTCTACACAAATTTTAGCATTATTCATCAAACGATGGCTCCTTACTTACCTCAATCAAATGGAGTTACTAAATGCAAAAATCAAACCCTTAAAGAAATGATGAATGCTATGTTGATTAATTTTGGGATATCTCAAAACATATGGGGGAAGCTATTCTTTCAGCTAACAACATTTTGAACAAAATACCTCACAAAGGGAAAAATGAAACCCCTTATGAATTATAGAAAGGTCACAAGTTTTCCTACAAATATGTGAAAGTGTGGGGGTGCTTGGCTAAGGTGGATATACCTAAGCCAAAATAGTTGAGAATAGGGTTGAAAGTTGTTGATTGCATTTTCATTGGATATGCACATAATAGTAGTGCTTATTAGTTCTTGGTGCAAAAATAAAAAATTCCTAATATAAATGAAGGAATTATCATTGAATTCAGGAATGCTGTATTTTTTGAAAATATCTTTCCTTGTAAAGATAAAGAATCATCAAGTTCTCGAGAAAGATATTTGGAATCAACAAGTGGTTCTCAACCAAATGAAAAACCAAGACAAAGCAACATGGTCAGAAAGGAAAAAAAACATTTAGCCCAGACTTCCTAACTTATATGTTAGAAAGTGAACCACGGACAATTTGTGAAGCATTGACTAGTCCAGAAGCACATTTATAGAAAGAAGCTATCAATAGTGAAATAAAGTCGATCATACAAAATCACACATTTGAGCTCATTGATTTCCTAGTAGGCTACAAACCATTACGTTGCAATTGGATTCTTCAAAGGAAATATAAGGCAAATGGCTTTATAGACAAATATAAGGTTAGGTCAATAGCAAAAGGGTTCAAACAAAAGAAAGAACTTGATTTCTTTGATACTTACTCACTGATGACAACAACAAAATCCATCAGGGTGTTTATTGCAATAGCAGCCCTGAATAACATTGAAATACATCAAATAGACTTGAAAACTGCTTTTCTGAATAATTAGTTAGATGAAGAAATCTATATAGAACAACTTGAAGGATTTGTTGTTTTGGACAAGAAACGAAAGTGTGCAAACTTGTTAAATCATTAGATAGGCTCAAACAAGCTTCAAAACAATGGCATGAAAAATTTGACAAAATAATGTTGTCAAATAGCTTTAAGATAAATGAGTGAGACAAATGCATATACGTTAAAGGCACTCAAAGTGAAATTGTTATGGTTTACCTGTATTTTGACCACATATTAATAGTGGATAGCAATCAAGATAGTATCTTGACTTTCAAGAAAATGCTTATGCAAAATTTTGACATGAAAGATATAGGTATAGTAGATGTCATAATGGGGATTAAAATAATTAGAAAATCTAATGGTCTAATATTAACTCAATTTGAATATGTTGAGAAAATTCTAAAGAAATTTAATGTGTATGATAATTATCCTATAAAAACACCTATGGACTTAAGTCAACACCTGTTCAAAAATATTTGTGAACCTGTATCTCAAATAGAATACTTGAGAATAATAAGCAGTTTGATATTTCTAACAAACTGCACTCACCCTGACATTACATGCACTATAAATAAGTTAAGTAGATTTACAAGCAATCCTGGTAATGATTACTGGAAAGCATTGACAAGGGTACTTAGGTTTCTTAAGTACACAATGGATTACAGGTTACACTATACTAGATAACCAACTTATTAGAAGGATACAATAATGCTAAATAGATATTAGATATAATAGACACCAAGTCCACAAGTAGGTATGTTTTCACCCTAAGTAGTGCTGCTGTGTCCTAGAAATCCTCTAAACAGGCATGTATAGCTCATTCTATGATGAAGTCTGAATATATTATTTTAGACAAAGTAGGAGAAGAAATTGAATAGCTTTGAAATTTCCTAGAGGATATTCCTTGTTAGCCTAAACCAATTTCTACCTTCACAATTCATTGTGATAGTTAATCAACAATCAGAATGGCTCAAAATAGTATGTACAATGGTAAATATCATCACATTAGATGATGACATAATACTATAAGGTAATTGATCTCAAATGGGATAATCTCACTTGACTCTATGAAGTCCAAGTAGAATTTAGCAGATTTGTTAACCAAAGGCCTACCAAGAGATCAAGTAAAATGCTTATCAAGAGGAATGAAACTCAAATATATAAGTTTAAGAATTGACATTGTGGACACCCAACTATGATGATTGGAGATCCTAAGAACTTGGTTCAATGGGATAACTAAGTTATGAAAGTTTATGTGAGTACTTTAACCTATTTCTATGAGGGATAACTAAGTTATGAAAGTTTATGTGAGCACTTTAACCTATTTCTATGACATGGAAGTGTTGCCTGTTGAGTGGGTACAAAGTTGAGTTTTGACTTTTAATGGTTCCCAAAGCTAGAATAGTGGAGTATGGCAAGGTACTCTTTGTTGGAGATCACCTATATAAATGTGAAAACGGGTTGCTTCATCGTGAACACTTATGAATCCAAGATCAGTGTCGATGGCAAAAATGAACACAATTGAAAAGAACTAAAAAGCATAAGGAAAACTATTATGTGAGTACTGTTATCTTAGTTTACACCAACGATTGAACGGTTCAAGACATTGTGTTCACTAATTAGCCAAGTAAGCCCGATAGTGCTCCATTGCGCAAGGTTCAAAGCTACAATTTACCTATCTTGATGCAATGGTTGTTCACCTGAACTCTCATGTGTCTGCATACACATGTGCATCATCAATCGCATTAATTTCCATTCATGTGGGGGACTATTGGAAATTGGTCTTCTTTGACCAAATATTTAAGTGAGCGCAATGCATTAATTTCTAAGAAATTGATGATCATATTAAACTATGCCATGGGTAGATAAAGATAATGTGTTTAATTGGCTAAAATCAATTTAAAGTGAATTAAAAATTAATAGTTAAAATGAGCTATGTGATGGTGGACTAAGAAGACTAGTAAAGAAACTAATGGAATAGGAAAAGAAGAACTCTATCCCCACATTGGAAAATGAATAAAAGGTGCACCAAAATAAATAATTCAAATGTGGAGGTAAGTGTTGGGCCCGTTGGGGGTGCTATAAGTGTTTAGATGGGAGAGGATGTACATAGTAGTGAGTTCAATCCAACCTACACGTGTGTGCGCAACGCCGCTCGCTACCCTTTCGATTGGTTGGCTCGACTGGGCTGGGCTTGGTCATATGGGCTTGGCTTGGCATGGCGTGGTCTTGGGCTTTGATTAAATTAGGCTTTCAATCTAATACTAACGTTTTAGACCAAATTCAATTTGATTTAATTATGGCCCAAAAGAAACCTTCAAACTTATGCTAGATTTTATTTTTCAGTGTATGGGAAGTTGAAAAATGAGTAATTTTTTAGAAATGTAAAATTCAGCGCGTGGAAAAGCTAAACACGCATATCTCCTAACCTTCAGCCACTAGCAGATGCATCTAGACAACGACTCTCAAACTTTCTGCATTGAAAATCGCTATTGAATTGGAAATATGGGCAACCATTATGACCACCTTTCAGCTCTTCTTTGGCACTATAAATATATTAGTCCTGAATATGCATATTCATATAATCATATCTTAATACAGCATCTTCTGCATAGTCCAAAGAATTCATTATGCTTAAAGTTCGAGAGATCAAATGGTTTATAGTATTGGTACTCTCTAAATTCATCGTTATATCTTAAGAGACAATAGCCAATTACCATTAGCATTAATGCAGGGCTAACTCGTCTTAAATACATAGAGCTCCACTCTCGTCTTGACTACTTGTTACTTTCTGATCACAAAAATTTATACTATCGGATTAATAATATCACTATTTTAATAATCTAATGTCATTAAATATGTTATTATAATGGCATATTTTATAATTATTGCCATATTACTTTTATATGTCATTACATTATAAAATGCCACTAAGTGTCACTAATACTTTATGATATTTTTTAAATGACACTATAGCTATATGTTATTGGCATTTTTCAAAAAAATAAATTAGTGACATTAGTTATAAAGCTTTGAAATACATTTATCTCTACATTTTCAATCAAATTTTACTATGTTATTTATCATTTCATTATCAAATAGATACCAAATACTATATAATAATTACATTTTTTTACGACTATCACCATATTATTTTTTTATATCAATATTGATATGTGTAAACCCAATAGCAGACCTAATAATAAATGAAGCCATACCAAATAATGAATGATGCCCAACAAAGGTACATACCCAATAAAGCATTTCAAACGTCGAGATACTTCCAAATTGACATTGGAGATTGAGTTTCCCAACTTGAGGGGTTGATACTAGCAGGATGCATGAGCATTAATGCAGCCTCTGCCACTCATCGCATCTGCATTAAATGTGCCTCAACTATCATTCTGTCTGTATTAATTAGCTTAACGGCCCATCACCTTTGTATTATGGCTATATGGATCCCCTTTCCGGCTTGTCAGTCATTTGTAAAGCTCTAGGCTAGGGCAAAAAGACCTAAGTTACCCCTATTTCTAGGAACAAAACTTGAAGTATTTTAGGGGAAAACCTGTCTTTTCAACTCTCAACAAATACTATAAATACCCCATCTTTCAAAGATAAAGGTACACTTTCAAACACTACTTAAGTCATTACTCTACCTAAATACTTTCAAGTCGAGAAACTTACTTAATCATTGGTGGGTCTTAGATGAGGACTCTTTCAGCTAGCCTAATGTTTGTTTCGTGGTTGTAGGATTCAACCTACAACCTCAAATTCTATCTTTCTGATCAATTTATACCTCCTAATCAAGATCCAATAGCCCATCTAACTAAAACCAACATCATCATTTGGCATCATCTGTGGGACATGGAATAGACAGCCAAAAATGGTAAACACTAGGTGAACTACTTTTGAGAGATAGAGTGACCGCTGATCACCATCACTTTCCTCCCCCATACCATAGTTTCAGCTAGATCAACAAGCTGAAGGCCCAAGTTCTCAACTAGAGCAAGTTGTCACCCTGACCCTCCCTCAACTCATATAAATGATCAGCAACTAGATTTTTGCCCAACTCTCTGTGTAATTATATGCCACCTTACAAAGGCATAACCATCAGCCAGTTGCAGCAGCTAGTGCTACACTACTTTCCTTGCACCAAAAAGAGCAACCATCACATGAGGATAGAATAATAAATGAAACCTATCACAACCCCAGTAGATGCGATTTGAGTCCTGGGCGATTTTCTCGTGATAAGGCTCGCCACCAACCCTAGGAAAAAGTAACTGATTTAATAGAACACTTTATTTGACCCAATTAAGCCTAGCAGCGTGAGCAGGTCAAGTGTTAGAGACCTCAGCCCAACTAAGACTTGGCTAGAGCTAATAGAGATTAATGGGAGAAAGTTTCACATCAAGTTCAATAGCTCAATAGGTGATTGGAAAAAATTTCAAGAAAAAACATTGAAAGGACTCAGCTTGACAATGCCCCCAGATTTTGACGAAAAAGAAAATCTCTATTTATTCAAGAAATAATTGATGAACATATTGTAATTGATGCAAAAATTCCAACCAAATTACCTCAATATGATATGTCAACCGACCCCAATGAGTACTTTATACAATTTGAGCACATGATGCAACTGCATGGCCATAATGACCATATCCATGACCACTTCCAAGGTATAGCACTTGAATGATTTTTGAAGTTAGAACCTACTTCTATATTTTTCTATGATTAGCTTTGCGATAAATTCCTTCATCAATTTGCCAACAGAAGAAAAGTGAAGTTGCCATTACTCATCTCCACACAATTAAGCTGAATGAAGGTGAATCTCTTCTAAATTTTTTCTCCAAGTTCAACACCGAGGTGTTGAAGATAGATAACTTAGATTGAATTTTTTATCGATGTTCTTTTCCTGGGACTAAGGTAAAATGAGTGTGCCAACGCATTGGTTAAGAAGAGACCTTAAATAATAGAAGAGCTCCTCAACCTTGCGAAAAAGTACATGACATAAGAGGAGATGAACAAAATGAAATATGGTGGTGGGAAGGTGACAAGAAAAAAGGCAAGGAGAAGGATAACAGGCTCCAAAACGATGGTCATTGATATCCCATTAAGAGGTTTCACAATTATGCACAACTTAACACTCCCAGAAAAGAGGTTTTGTTTGCAATACTAAATGACAATCTCCTCAAAAGACCAAGGAAGCTTAATGAGACTAAAACCATGAAGAAATTGAAAAGGTATTGTCATTTTCATAGGCAAAAAGTCCATCATATAGAGGACTATTTTAACCTCCAAGATGAAATCGAGCGTCTCATTCGATAAGGCCACCTCAAAAAATACATCGATGAGAAAACCCTACAAGCAATAGCTCGAACCGACTAGACTCCTCATAGAGAACAATCAGTCAGCTTAAAAAGAATAGATAAGGGAAAGTAGATGCCAAAGAGGAGCACCCCCTTGAAAGGCGTTATTGACACTGTTGCAATCAGACCAACTAGGAGAGACTCTAAATTAGCAAGAAGACAGGCACAAAGACATCTTGAATCCACCAGGTCAATGCAAGTTAAGACAGTTTACCAACATAGACCCTATATCTTTTTCAGATTTTGGCCTCTCTCACTTAGGAGGTCAAAGGGCGAAAAGCAAATTAGATTGCCCACTCATGGATACCGTGGAAATAGCCAACCTTGAGGTCCAAAAAATTCTGATCAACAATGGCAGTTCTGCAAACATAATCTTCTTGTCAATGTTGGAGAGAATGAAGTTGGAAAAATTAAAGTTTAAGCCTGTTCGAACACTTTTGGTTAGTTTTGGGGCTTTAGAGATTGTGCTAGTCAGAACTATAAATTTGTCCACATCTTTTGGAGAGGCACCGAGAAGGCACACTCTTATGATTAACTACCTCATTGTTGACATACCTTTTGCATACAAAGTTATAGTTAGGAGGCTAGCCCTTAATGATTTTAGGGCAATTGTATCAACCTATCACATGAAGTTCAAATACCTAACAATAGCTAGCACAGGAGAGTTGCTATGTCACATAAAAGAAGTATATCATTGTTACACCATTTTAGTCGAGGCCAATAAGCAGAAAACTCAACCAAAACTCAAACCCTCGGGGGATATCCTAGTAATGGAACCTGAGGAGGGACACGCTAGCAAGAATAGAAAAAAAGAAGACACCAGATTGGAGCCCACTGAAGAATGCAAAATAATAGAGCTCGAACCTAAAAATACATAACATAGAAAGTATGTTGGTTAATTTTCTAAGAAGGAATATTGATATGTTTGCATATAAAGCAACTAACCTCCTAGGAATCGACCCCTAGGTCATTATCCACCACCTTAATGTCGACCTACCCTTCTAGCCGATCAAATAAAAGACTATAACTTTTAATGTCGAGAGAACTCAGATAATCAAGGAAGAGGTTAACAAACTTTTATAGACAGGCTACATAGTTGAAATACAATATCCTAGTTGGTTATGTAATGTAGTCCTTGTTCCTAAAAATGAGGGCCAATGGAGAATGTGTGATGACTTTACTAATCTTAATAAAGCATGCCTTAAAGACCCATATTCACTATCTCGAATAGATCTATTAGTTGATTCTACAGCAGGTTGTGACCTTTGAAGTTCAATGGATGCCTTCCAAAGATATAATCGAATTTTCATGGCCTCAAAAGTTCGAGACAATACTGCCTTTGTGGTGCCAAATGCGGTATATTATTTTCTTGTCGTGCTATTTGGGTTAAAGAATGCTAGGGCAACTTACCAAAGACTAGTCATTTTCATGTTAGAAAATGAGATAGGTCCGTTGATGGAAGTTTATGTGGACAATGTAATCTTCAAAATGGAAAAAGAATCAAACCACTTAATTGATCTCAACCACACATTTCAATACTAAAGGCATTCAACATGAAGCTTAACCTAAACAAATACATATTTGGAGTACGTGGTGAAAAATTCTTAAACTACATGGTTAGCTAGAGAGGCATTAAGGCTAATCCCCAGAAGATCTAGGCAATTTAAGACATCCCATCACCAAAGATTGTTAGAGACATGCAGCGACTTGCTAGAAGAATTATTGCTCTAGGCCAATTCATTGCCCGATTAATAGATAATAGTCTATCATTTTTTCAAGTCCTCAGGAATGCGAGAAAGTTTTGATGGATAGAAAAATATGACCAACCTCTGGTCAAACTCAAGCAATATCTGGCTACATCGTTGTTACTCACAAAGCGTATAGTTAAAGAAATATTAAGTTTATACTTAGTAGTGTTTATAGCAGTGGTTAGCTTTGTACTAGTATCCATTCAACAAGGTTCCCATAAACTAATATACAACATTAATAAGGTCCTCCTATTTGGAGATTGAAAAATTTGCACTCGCTTTGATTGTGATAGCATATAAATTAAGGCCCTATTTCTTATCACATGCCATTATTATTTTGAAAAATCAACCATTGAAGCATGTACTCTATAAACCCAATATGATGAGGAGGTTAACCAAGTGGGCCATCGAGTTGGGATAATTTGATGTCAGGTTTCAACCCCGCACCACTATAAAAACCCAAGTATTAGTGGATTTTGTGGCCAAGCATATCAATCTCCTCGTCGAAGTTAAACAAGCATAAGAAGTTTGGTCCTTGCAAGTTGACGAATCAACCACAAGCTCAGGGGGAGGAGCAAGTTTCTCCATGTGCTCTTCTCAAGCCAAGGAATATGATTTTGCAATCAAGCTCAACTACCCAAGCGAAGCATTCATCGTTAGAATGAGAATAGCCCTTGATAGGGGGTCCAACGATTCGCGGCCATTACGGACTAGTAGTTGATTGCGGAGAAATTTGAAAGAAACTCTGAAGCAAAGGAAATGACCATGAACATCTCATTAGTAGAGGTCAAAAGACTTGAGGATTAGTTCAAAAAGTTCACGCTCAGTTAGGAACCCAAGTTGGAAAATGAAAGAGCATATGCATTTTCTAAGTTTGCAAGCTCAACAAAAGGCACAAGGGAAATGATTATCACCTTTTTAGTTTTAGATAAGCTTGCTATAGATGAACTCCATTAGAGTTGAGTTTTAGCCATCAAGGAAATGAGCCATAGTTAGATTGATAAAATAAAGTCCTATCTCAGAGAGGAAAATTTGCCACAAGATAAAGCAAAAGCTTGCAGGTTACAATGACGCACAATAAAATTTGCTCTAGATAAGTTTGGCTAGTTGTATTAAAGGTCTATTTCAAGACCCTCATTAAAGTACATGACCTCAAACCAAGGACAAGAGGTCCTACAAGAGATTCACGTTGCCATTTGTGGAAACCACTTAGGAGGCTGCAAATTAGCTCATAAAGTCATCAGACATGGAAATTTTTGTCCAATTCTATATAAGGATACAGTTGATTTTGCATGAACGTGCCTATCTTGCCAAGTCCATGCCAACATCTCTCATCAACCAGCTACAATCCTCATCCACAAATCACATGGCCCTTCAACCAATTGGGGGTCGAATCTTTCCCAAAAACTACTAAGCAGAGAAAGTACACGTTAGTAGTAGTCACGTATTGCATAAAATAGGTTAAGGCAAAAGCCATGCCAACATAATGGAGGCTGGAATAAGGAGTTTTTATGGAAAAATGTTATTTGTTGCTTCGGCTTGCCTAAGGTCCTTATATCAAACAATGGCACCCAATTTCAAAGCAAGAAAATGAGACAATGGTGTGAAAGTCTTGGAATTAGGCAACACTTCACTTTGGTGGGAAATTTGCAAGCAAATGGTCAAATGGAGGTCTGTAATAAAATAGGTTTATATCATATCAAATCGTGACTAGAAGGTTCTAAAGCCAGTTGGGCAGATGATTTACCAGGTGTCTTTTGGACCTATCGAACTACCCTAAGAACAACCACCGAGCAAAGTTCATATAGTTTGGTTTATGGCTCTGAAGCAGTTGTTCCAGATAAATTAATCCAACATACTGCTTGAGTTATACGCTACAACTTGATTAGAAACAAAGTAGAGAGGGAATTCAACCTTCAAATAATCAACGAGCTCTATCAACAAGCTTTCATAAAAATGCATAGGTACAAGTCGATCATGGCCAAAAATTATGACAAAAGTGTTAAGCCAAGATGTTTTAAGGTTGGAGACCTGGTCATCAAGAAAGTTGAAGTCTCAAAAAATGTTATCAAGCTAGACCCAAAATGGGAAGGACCGTGCTCCGTGGTAAAAGTGACAAAGCATAATTTTTATCGGCTAGTTGACATGACTGGAAATAAGCTACCTAGACCATGGAATGCAGTTAATTTGAAGAAGTTTTATTTGTAAACTTAGTTGTACAAGACGAACGTTATCTAATCTTATCTCAAATCAATTATTAAGAAGGATCAAGTTGACCCCACAGTCGCATGATCAAAATCTTCGTAATTCTATTATTAAAAAAGGATTAAGTCGACCCCGTAATTGCATGATCAAAATTATTGTAATGAAATTATTAAAGAAAGATCAAGTCGACCCCATAGTCGCATGATCAAAATTATCATAATGCAATTATTAATGAAGGATCAAGTCAACCACATAATTTAACTTCCATGTTATAAAGTATTGCCTCGACATACGACTCTTACAGAAAAGGCTAAAGTGATGCCCTGAAAATAAATTGACAAGAAATAAAGCAAAGCCAACCAAAAGTATTACATTTTCATTATAAAAAAATAAGATCAATTTCAAAATTTTGCAAAACCATCAAATGTTATTCAAGAGCCCCTTGAGGCTATACATTATCCATAGAAAAATAAATTAGATAATGCAAAAAATGTCTAACTAGAGCTTGCACCTTCTCCTTATTGACAGCCTGATCAAGCTCATCGAGTCCTACGTCTAAAGGAGGCGCCTTGACCTCTTGCTCAAGGCTAAGTTGAGGCGCTTCCATAGGTCGAGATAGCATAGCCTCCTCAGGAAAAAACATACGATCATCAGGAGAAAGGAAGTCAAGCACATTAACCTCATTATTCTTGATATCTAGAGCGAAATCCTCAGCAAAAGAAAATTCTTCTCCCTCTACAATAACTCTAAGATGAAGAGGAACTGCAACCTGCTCAAGAGAAGCATTCTCATCATAAACTTCAAAGTGCCCCCTTTTCATGACGTTGAGTTGAGCTTTGTCTTCTGGTCGGAATGTGTAGCCAAGGAATTCAAGCTGTTTTATTACCTTATCGAATGCTTCATTAGCATCATCCATGCTGAAAGTTATACTGACGTCGGTAAAAGCTGAGCAAAGCATGAACTGCTACACAACCTCTTTCTGAATACTGGGTAGTGCCTTGAAAAACTCTTTCCTTACGTAGCGCAAGTTGCTTTCATACCCCTAAACTCGACCAGACTTAGAAGCTTCTTAAATCAAATTTATGAATTTCTTTAGCTGCTCCTCGGCTTGGCTCTTACCTTGAACAGCAGCTAATAGCTCAACATCTTTTTCTTCAAGCTGCTTTGTTAACTCAATAGCCTTAACTCCAAGGAGTCAACCTTAATCTTTAGCATGTCATTTTGTTCTTTCGCTAGCTCCTCATATTTTTCCTCTAGCTTCTGACAATTGATCTCACATAGTTCATATCACCAATGGAGGTTATTCCCGTATTGCCTAACTTGAGGAACATTAATAACCTATAAGGTATTAATTTTGCAAAATAAATACAAAAAGCTCGACAAGAGATTTTATAATATTTGCATGGTAGGCAAAGGCTTTCAGAGCATCCAATTGCTTATGATTGAACATTTCGACCTAGTCCCTTTAGAATAAACAAGCAATATGCACAACCAAAGGATTTATTGAGGTCAGGCTGACTCCTATCATTGTTGCAGTATTTGATATCCCAACCTTTAGGCCAAATTGGGGTGGTTCAAGAAAAGCTAGTAAATTACACAAGCGCTCAAGAGGGAATGTCTCATAAGCACCCACATCAGCATTTGTAACTTTCTTCTTGCCCTTCTCATCCGCACTTTTTTTAGTTGCACCTTGCATTTCGACCTTAGTTGCTTTTTTTTTATTGTGGAGACAGGTTGTTCGCTACTCCTACATTTTGTACAATGGTGAATGGACTTCCTTGAGCTATTTAGCCAACCCCTATATGTTAAGTTGCAACACCTCATTAAGCTACTGCAGCCTCACAAAGCTTTTACGCCTTTTGTCGTCTTGGCATAGCAAATTGCATGGCACGATTCATGAATAATTGACCTACAACAGCCCATATCTCTCAATCAAAAATATTTCTTAATACATAATGGTCATAAATTAGATAAGTTAGGAAGGTTAGTTCTACCTAAATATGCGTTAGCATGTAACCTCAATTGGGCGGTCGATAATCCCTCTAGAACCAAGTTCCTCTTCCTTATAAATATTGAGACATCTATCTCATTGAACTCAAGGAGATCTCAAATAAAGTACTATTCCATGATAGGTTCTTGTCGATGTTCATCTCGACCCTACCTATCATCCACCCTCTTGGGATACTAAAATGGGCCCCACCTGGTGATCGGACATAAAAGTACATGTTTTCCCAGTTTTAGCCATGAGAAGAGAATGGGGTTCCAAAACATTTTCTACGAGGTTAAGCAATTAAATAGTAAAACCCTGACTCCCCTATGAAGCTCGACTTTCAAGACATCGAAAGATGAAATAAGTGACTAAAGTTGGCCTAAGAAGTGACTAGTTGTAAATTACCATAAGAACAATAAAATTGCACATAAGGGAGAAGCAGTTGGGCAAAAGCTGGGTTATGCGAACTTGGAAACCTTTTAGCAAGTTGATTATATGGTCGGCTAAGGGAAACCTATGACCACATTTCATAGCATCCTTAAAAACAGTTATATATATATCTCTCGAGAAGGGTGTGCATTTTGTCCACTACCTTAGGATTAATTAATTTGAACTTATTTGGAATATATTATTTCACCCTAATCGATCTAAGGTCGTTCGATGATACTTTCGACATAATTCACTATAATAAGTGGTCGTAAACAGCCTACCCTTTGACTTGGGAGGCTCATCTGTTTCTTCCAAGGGCTTTGCCTTCTCAACCATAGGCTCAGAAGGCCCAGCTTAATTAATAATAGGGTTAGAAAGACCCACCTCCTAACCCATTTCCAACGCTCCCTCCCCTCCACTACACCTACTCTAGAATGCTCAGGAGACCCCAACTTCCCGCTAGATGACTCACTTGAATTTTTCCTGCTAGTTGAGGCACCTACTGATAGTGTAGCTTCGAAATCAAAACTTGAACTCGAAATGCTATAAGAAAAAATTGATAGAAAAGTTTAAATAAAAGAAAAAGAAGACTTATGAAAACTGCAGGTAGAGAATTAAAGACTAAAGATTACTCAAAACTCAACCACAAATCCTCATAGCTTGATCTCAATTCATTGCAGTAAAAGCAATAAATGAATGGTGAAAACAACTATTTATACGCTAGCCCAGAATCTCGACTGATTATTTTGACCAACAATCAATTAATAAATGTGCAACTACCGATCATTTGTGCATAAATATTTGTGTAACCACCTAAAGTGGTTCTCGCCTTCGTAGCCCTAGTTGAGATTCAAAAACATTTTTCTCACCTCTACAATTCTCATCAAATCTACAAATCATAATTCTAGTCGATTTATGCCAACTTAAGAAACTACTCCTTACTTCGACTACTACACAGTCGAACTACGAGTGGGGGGGAATCATGATATGGGTAAGCCCAATAACAGACCCAATAATCAATGAAGCCCAACAAAGGTACAGGCCCAATAAAGTAACTCAAAGGTCCAAATACTTCTAAATCGACCTCAAAGATCGAGTTTCTTGACTTGAGGGTCGATACTAGTCCTATGCATGAGCATTAATGGTAGCTTCTGCCACCCATCGCATTTGCATTAAATATGCCCAACTACTATCCTGTTCACATTAATTGCTTGACGGCGCATCACCTTCGTATTAATGGTGGTATGGATCCCCTCTCTAGCACGCCTGCCATTTATAAAGCTCCAGGCTAGGTCGAAAAGAACTAAGTTAGCCCTACTTCTGGGAATAGAACCTGAAGTATTTAAAGGAGAAACTCATCTTTTTAGCACTAAACAAACGCTGTAAATACCCTCTCGTTTTGAGATAAAGGTACGCTTTTAGAGACTTGTTAAGCCATTGCTCTGCCCAAATACTTTCAGGTTGAGAAACTGACTTAATCTTCAAAGGATCTTAGTCGAGGATCCTCTCGACTAACCTAACGTCTGTTTTGTGGTTGCAAGATTCAACCTACGTCCTCAAATTCTATCTTTCTAATTAATTTATTCCTCCTAGTCAAGATCCAAAAGCCCGTCTAACTAAAACCAACATCATCAATTATATTATAAAATGTCACTAAATTAGTGTAACTAGATATGAAATTTATTGTAGTGATATATAATGATTATATATGCATCAGGGAATGAGATGTGGGATATTTTGAAATACTTTAAGACCATTTTAAATGTTTTAATTTTATTTTTTCCAAAAAAAATATTATGAGGAAATAATAACAAACATAGCCTTGGACTTTGGACTTTGGAGAAGGCCTTCCTTTATTTTCCTTACACTATGTTTGGTTTAAGAAATTTGATAAGGAAATAAAAATATTAGGGTAAAGGAAAACAAAAGTAAAGAAATATAAAATCTCAAACTTGTTTGATTGTAGGAGAAAATAATGAAGAAAAGAACATAAAATAAATGTTTTGGAGAAAGAGAGAGAGCTCAAATGAACTTTTCTCTCATTTTCCTCAAATCTATTATATTTTCCCCTAAGTTTTTCTTTCTTTAACATTTTCCTTGCTAGTCAAACAATAAAAAATATTTTCCTTAGCATTTTTTTTTCTTTTCCCTATGAAATTCTTGAACCAAACATAGTGTTAATATTTCGAGGTGCGAATGATATTCTATATAGTTCAAAGTATCACTTAGTTGCGTGCACGGATCTGAGTTCAAAAGGCAAATTCATTATGATTATGATCATTTTGAAATTTTTGTTAGTATTTGTCCTACGCACGTATTCTCTCAGTGAGTATTTTTGGACACCTTAGGCAGCAAGCTGCATCTCTTTACGTCTCTTTTTCTTCCAAATCATTGTAGCCTTCTTGGACACCTTAGGCAGCAAGCTACATCTCTTTACGTCTCTTTTTCTTCCAAATCATTGTAGCCTTCTTTATATGTTTAGCATTTTTTCTTTCAGTTATTTTCTGAACATTTATTTATAATTCAAATTTTTTATTATCAATATAATATTACTTGAACAATTTTCTGGAGGATCGTGAACCATCTTTAGAATTATTAATTAAATTTAAAACTTATATTTGGTTATTGAATTTAGCTCTGTTATTGTTTTAATTCAATATCATTAATTGATTTCTCCAGGTAGAATTAATTCAAAACCTTATGTTAAATGAAGGGATCGTATATTTTTCAATTAGTAGTTTATTATACTAGTTGCTACCGTGTGATTTTCCTCTCCTAAGATAGGGATAATGATATTTTGCTATCCAAATTATACAAATACTTATATTTTGCTAACTAAATTTTTTTTATGACATTTTACCATCTAAACTATACTTTTTCTTTTACCTTGCCATGTATGAACCAATTTTGATAAAACATTTTGTAGTATTCTATCAAAGGAGTGGTGGCAGCCTATTCTAAAGGAATTTTACTTCATTAAAAGACTATCTTTTTAACTTGACTTATTACGGAATACATACCTAAAAATATATTGAAAAGAATTCATTGTATTTTGTGCTTTATTAATATTACACCAAAGAAATGACTATTATGCTCACAAAATTAGAAGATTCGACTACAATACCTTAAAAAGAAAAACCATGCCACTGATGTGATGAAATTTTTCTATAACATCCACCAAAATTTGTTCATATATAGCAAGTAGACAATAAAAAAGTGCAATTTGAATGACAAAGAGTGACAAACAAAAAAATCTAATTAGTAAAATATAAAGATACAAATAGTTTGGATGACAAACTAATATTCTCCCACTATAAAATAAGAATATTTCTATGCAAACAGTCATTTTAATATTCATACAGAATATGAAAACCGCTGGCATCCATGAGTCGGTGACCTACATTTTGCCATAAATAAGTTAAAATACAATTGTTATTTTATCAATAATAATAATAATAATAAAACAAAACTAATTTAAATTTTATCGATAATACAAAACAATAATGATAATAAGATGATAATAGACTTAAAGAACAATTTTTCAAAATAACCATAAAACAATATTCAGATTAATTTAAACATTTTTCAAAAAAGCTCGATAGTTTGGTAATTTTGACTTGAGCTTGAACTCGGACTTTAGTTTTACAATGCCCTTTAGTTTTACAATGCCTGATAAACTCTTTAAATAATTTCAAATTCTAATTTTAACTAAAAGATTTTTCAAAACTCAACTCATTTGCAACCTATAGATGTAAAGCTTCTCTCTGAAGATGAAATATCTGCAAACTGACAGCAGATAACATAAGTTCCCAGAGGATTAACCAATTCTACCGTCATAGAAGTCAGGGAAACTTACCTGAGCAACTTTCCACTGGCAGAAGTGAAATTTCTATGAGAAAACAGTCTTTTCATGCACAACTAATTAAGGAAGAGCTTCTACTGGAAGACTGACCTCATAGATACAAATTATTAAGGAAATTCAGTAGCAGATGTCATTTGTCCCATGCAGACTTAGGTTATACTTCTTCAACGAAAGCAAACCAAATATATAATATTCCTAGAAACGCTAATCAAGCTACCCGGAATTTTACAGTTCATATTAGTATGTACTTTTTATGATGCTCAACTCTTGGTTAAAATTAGAGGATGCAACATCTCAGCACTATCCCCTTTTGTTCGACCCGACCATCCTCATTGCCTGTAAAAGAACACAGACTCTGTTAGTCAGAATACCTTTACACATTTCTAACTGCGGCATTTAAGCGTACACGTTACATTTCTATGAATAGATGTTCGGATTAAGAATTCAAAACATGTTTAGAGTTCCCCATATTCCCTAATCAAAGAAGATGCATAGAAATGCTAAGAAATAATCAAATCTACAATTACAGTATTCAAGGAAAGCAAAAGTAATGAAGTTCAAAGTTTATAAGATGACAGACCTTCTGGAGGCTGAGCCAATTTACGATTTTGGGGAGACATCATTTCTTTTTTCAACTGCATCAATATATCCTCCATTGTGTACTCCCTTTGCCAATCGGCAAGCATGGGGAAGAGACTGGGTTCAACCTGGAATTTTGATCACCAAAAAGTTTGTTTTAAAGCACATGGCCGCATAGTATGTCTCTGGAAAAGCAGTACTTACCACACCAGTTTCCTGACTAACACAGCTCATATTTATCCGCGTCTGGAACCTCACACTTGGTGGATTATCCGGGTAATCCTTCCCGCAGAATAATTTTAATTGGTATATGCGCCCTTCATGTACAGTCTGTTGAGAAGATTTCAAAATGAGAGAAAAATTTTCTTTTCATTGGTCATGCTATATTAGATAAATAATCCTTTTAGCAATGTCCAATGCCATATTTGTCCATGGTGATTAGACAGCTAGCAGCAGAACTTCATAATAATTAATAAGATATTCCAAGAACTTTGTTAAATTGAATTGCTGGGAAAATGCAAAAACGAGGCATCTTTGTTCCATAGTTCAAAAACAAGAAATGTATGGAAGACGCATTTTAAAGGGAATGAAAGAATAAATACCCAACAACCATGAAGCATGAATGGAAGTGAATGAACTGAAAAAATTCAATAGAAAGATCAATTCAAAGAAATGAAATGACACTATGCCATCAGCCATTCTCTACCCAATTTCACATCTGATTTCATCTCAAATTTCACACTCCGTTTCCAGCACACTAAGAACCTGTTGAGTTCAATAAATAACACTGGAAGATACATTCATGGAAGCAAAAAAACCAAAATAATGCATGGTTGGAATGAAAGAATAACAGGAAAGTACACACTGGAGAAAATAGACATAAATCCAGTTGCAGCAAGTGCAGTAAATACCTGGAAAGCATACATGCATAGTTTAAAGAAGATTACTTCCCAAGTGATGGTTGGAAAAAAGAAAAAAGAAAAAAAACGGGGGAAGGAAAGAAAGAAAGAAAGGAAATGAAAGAGAGAACTAACATTGGGAGGACCGATGATGGTTCCTGTCCATGATTGCATGTAAACATCATCAGCATCATCCATCCCATAGCTCACAGTTCCATCCCCTATTCCCTTCTCTCCTCTCTCAAGCTCTTCCAATAACCGGAAGTTCCTAGGCACTGAAACAGAGCAATGTTGTTATTATAACCTAGAACATTATAGCAAGACCTCAAAAATGCAGCAGTATAACCAGTGTAACCAATTTGGAATGCACATAAAATCACTCATTAATCTAAGAAAGGGTGTCAGGCCGAACAGTAACACTCAGGTTTCCCATGCCATGCATCCGATAAGTGCAAGTAGAATGTTCCAAACTATAAAATATGTGTACATGCAGCAAAGAGACTAAAGATGCTATGGATAAATTACAAAACCACGCAAAGAGACTCTCAGATATATTAAACAGAAAGAATTTCCATATTGATGTGATAAGGCTTTGAGAGCAGAGAGACTAAAACTCAAACCACAAGCCTGTCAATTTTTTTCTAACAAGATCACAGAAACAGTAATTCAGCAGCGGATAATAGTACTAATTATGAAAATAGTAATAATTGTTTTACTGTTGTTTGTACTGCTATTATTATAACAACATTAAAACATCGTATTTCAGCAGCAGATAATAATACTAATCACGGTAATAGTAATAATTGTGTTATTGTTGTTTGTGCTACTATTACTATAACAACATCAAAACATCAACGGCAACAATTATAAATATAAACTCAAAGGACATCAATAGAGAACTATAAGGACACTGAAAAACTCAACAAGCTAATCATCAAAAACATAACCTAAGCATGAAAGACTGATATTTTTGAAGAATACTAGTACAAGGCGGGCACTCTTCCAGTATATCCAGAAAATAGTAAAGAATTGATTTACAGAGAGTTACAAGAAACAATTAAATTGTTGCTATCAGCCCCCGTCATCAGTAAATCCAATATCTACACAATGAGTAAGTCTCACTACCAAGCAATCAGAAAGCCCAAACCATAAGTTATCTTTTGTTGTGACAGCTCAATCATAATTCTGATCTCTTACTTACCGAAGCAGTTAGATAATATTAAGTAATAATACATTTGCTTTATATCTCAGTATTTGAAATCAATTATTTGTTGAGTTGTGATTGGAAGTGCTCCTTTGAAAGAGAATTGTCATTTCTACGTTTATATTGTACTAAAAGGAGGAATTTTCAATTCACCAAACAAACACTGATAAGGTACTGTGTAAGAGTGCTCATATTTCTTCAGTAGTGGGGTTGGAATAGGGGCAGGTTGGTCAAAACAGGTTGGGTCCCACCATTTTTTTAAGAGCTTCCTCCCCCACCTATGCTAAAGATGGGTGAGTGGTGAGACAGGTCAAAAGAGGGTGCGTCGGTTGAGGGATGGTTGGAATCAATCCATTAAGTTCTATGTCAACCATTTTACATTCCCCAAGCACTAATTTTCCACCAACCATTTAACCCAACCCAACTCTCACTTTAAATTCTTCGGACAGACCCAATAATTGCTGGGAAGATCCAGGCAGGTTGTTGGTATTAAAACAAATTAACACCGCTTAAGGAATTAGGTGGCTTTTTGGTAGTGAAATCTTGCAAATAAGCCTACTATATATCTACTGTTATATGCTTCAATTACAGTTGGGGAAACTGCTGGTCCAGAGATGTTATCATGCTGAATGGATCAAGCGAAGACAGTTAAAATTAATAATTCAACAGGCTAAATACAAATCAGTGTAGCTTATGCTACCATGAACAGCCAATTTTGTTCCTTCCCAATCTCTAGAAAAGGCAGTAGTCCCTTGGATAGTTGGATTTGGTTTCACTAGCAGCAGTCAACAAATATGATCAAAGTTATTCAGTGCTAGCTACAACTTCCACGTACGTGTCCAATTCTAGTTTTCTTGAGCGAAGAACTAGTTAGGTGCAAGCAAATTAGCAGAGATGATACACCAAGTGACTACATATTCACCCTGTACTCTGCCATTGTGATTCTACAAAAAATTATCAGCGAATGCAATGAAATTAGGCAGTCATATGCCCCAGAATAATACTGAGGACATTCAGGGGATCTTCTGGACACTTTCCCGTGTCCTCTTCAAAATAAGCAGCTATTTTACTTCCATAAAGTTCATTTTTACGGGGACACTATTAACCCTAAATTCTTCTTTTCATTCTAGTTTCTCCTCAATATGTATGTTCTGCACAAAACATTTATCCTCTCGTCAAGCACTTAGAACTTAATATTGACATATTCCATTTTTGAAAAGAAATTGAAGAGTTGGAGTTCTAGCTATAACTCAGTTCATTATCATTCTTCATTTCTTATGAAATCATCAGTAACGGACATCAACATTAACATTAGGCACCTTAAACTTATAGTAGCGTTAATAAAATTATAATAAAAGCAGACACTATAAGATAAGCAAATCCAATAAATTCGTGCACAGACGAAAGTGATGAATTATAAAACCCATAACAGACTCATCGAAATATTAATTCAGGCATTTTGGTCGGTAACCCTAGTCCTTTAAAGTGAACTGTGCAATCACTACTAATACCCCAAAACGAAGAAGGGAGAAAGACAAAAATACGAAGACGGCCATGAAAATTGACTTGATCTGAAAGGAAACAGATAAAACAGCCAAACAAGAATTCTGGGCGAAGTTTACCAACAAACTGTAAAAGAAAGAAAAGAAAAGAAAAAAAGAACAAAGAAGACGAAAATTGACTTGATCCGAAAGGGGAAACACACACACGCACAGAGTTTTGGGGAGCTGGGTCTTACCAACAACCCGTGATGACCCTTCAGAACCCATTTCTTGCTGCATTTACTGGACAACAGAGGGATTTTTGAGACGGAAAAAAATGGGTTTTGAGAGAGAGAGAGAGAGAGAGAGGAGGGTTTTGCACTTTGATTGATTGATAGGACTGCAATTTTACTGCTGTTGAGAACTGAAGAAGTCAGTCTCGTTTTATCGTCAGTTTAATTCATTTGAGGGACAGGGGACCTTTTTGCAAGCTTTGAGGATAAATCACAAGGAAAGAATAAAGCTGCCATTTAGCATACACCAAAAGCAAGCACTGATGGCAGCGGGCCCAATTTTCCTTTTTTATTTTTTAAACTCAAACTGATATTTTGGCATTGGAAAAACGCTTACTAAAAAGTATGGCTTCAACTTTTGTTTGTGGTGAAAAATACTCTTATTTGTTATGAAAGAAAATACAAAAACGAAAAGACACTTTTAAAAATATTTTTATGTGATGTGGTTTTCTTTTACAATATATAAAAGCAATTGTTCCACGGTTGATGTGGTATCTAAATTTATAAGATATAAAATCAAAAAAATATATTAAATTACTTGGTAGGACAACATGTTTTTTTATTAACGTCACTTATGTTACTTGAATTCATCACTCAAATAAAAAAATTATTCGAAAAAGATGATATATCATAATCGTAAGAAAAGAAATAAGAGAGAGTGGGAAAAAAGCATGGAGAAATAAGCCAAGAAAATGGATAAAAATTATACTTCAATATTATGTTTTTTGAATAAGGTCAATTCTAAAAATATATTAAATTATGTGATGTGCATAATTTAAATTTTTCTCTTTTTATAAATAGTATAGATAACAATAACAATGATAAGAATGAATAAATAATAATATTATTTAAAGTAATTAAACTTGAATTTGATATTCTTGAATCGAGCTCAATCTACAGCTTAACTTTATAAGTCATATTTGTTTAAATAATTTTGAGTTTGAAATCGATATTAAACTTAAAACTTTCAAAGATTTAATTGAAACTACACTTATCTACACCTCTGAATTTAAGGATTACCTGGGCCAATTTTAAATTTATTGACAAAAGCATGGCTATAATCATATATGTGCATATGTGCTTTCCGTGATCTGAACTTTACTTCCTACGTTTCATACACCACGCTCCACCTGTAAATGACCTGATAAATGATCAATTATCTTCGTTTTATGGTTTGATAACATAGAATTTAAGAATGTCTACTACTCAAATTTCAAATCTAAATGACCTAAGAGTAGCATATCTGGACATGGAGCTCGCACGATGTAATAAAATGGATGGAGAGATTATAGAACAGACCAAACCAAACCAAACTAGTTACGTCCTTCAGCATAGTTTACAACCAATGTTTCAACGACAATATGTTAACATCGGTGAATCACAGATACACCTACTATGTGGAGATCTTATGTCCATTATCATGACTTTTTTCCACCTTTAAACCATTCAGCCATGTCATCATCATCAGATACAAGAAATCCACTTGTTGCTTGAATCATGGAAGAGTTATATCTGCCAGTATCTTCACTTTCATGACCCGTAGCTGTAGTTCTATTTTTCTCGGCCATTTCTGTTTTCCAAAATTCTTGCTTTTGGACATTCTGGGACAAGTCACTCTTACCTCCAACAACCGGAAAGTCCATGAAATCAGGCACTTGATCCCACGAGCTTGAACTATTGTGATCTTGACTCTCACTCTCAACAAATTTCAACTCGTGCCTCCTTTGTTTCTCTTGTACAAATGAAGGTTGATTCTGACGATTTTTTACATCATTGTTCAAAGGTTGAGCATCTGCACTGTTTGATGCAATTGGTCTCCTATGGTCACATTTCAGACATACCATATTTCTTCTGAAGTTTATGTAATTACACCTACAGATAAACATTGACGTGAAAGAAGAGCAGACAGCATGTTTAGCCTCCATTCTAGAAGTTCTACTTAGGTGGATCTCAAAATCACAAGAAGATATAGGCAAGTCTTACGAGTCACATTCCCACTCTCCAGGATTTAGTTGCCGCTTTGGAGGCTTCTCCTTGCACTGCAAACACCTTGTATTTCTTGCAAAGTTCAAAAAATTGCATCTGCAGAAAGTTAATAATTCTTAAGAAACAAATAAAACTAGGTATATTAGTGAAAGAGGATTAAAATTATTCCAGCTGATTATTACTTGCCACATATCCAGTCTCCTTTCTTCAATGGAAGATCTTCCTGTTCTTCTGTTAATCTTTTTAGTCTTTCCTGGAAGAATCCATCACAGCGCAAGCACTTGATATTTCGGGCAAAATTAAGAAAATTGCATCTAGAAAATACAAGAGCAGTAATTAATTTAATGAGATTGAGGAAGACAATGTGGATGCAAATGTATACTATAAGCCAGATGGGCATCTTACTTGGGACAAATCCAGTCACCTTGCTTCATTGGAACATTGATTTGACTCCTTACTTGGTGAACATCATTTTCTTGGGTGGATGAGGCCCACTCCCGAGCTGTGGCCTTAGGTTGTTCACAATCATGCCCCTCAACCTGAACTTCCACCATTTCTTTCAACAATGTTCTTACAGATTCTTTAACCTTTTTGTTTAAGCACGGCTTGTTTTCCACAGAACCAATCACAGGATCAAGACCATAGGCCAACAAAAAGCGCATAACATCCACAGTCCTACCCCCTTCATCCTCACGTGCCTTTACATATGCTCTATCACAATCACCTCTCAAAACGCATGAGCTGCAAACCTACTAAAACAGATCCAAACTATCTCAAGGGTATTATTAGCATATATTGCTTTTCTGAATTAAATAGCACGATTAAGACATACATTTCCTTCATTGATTCCTACATGAGCTCTTAGACGCTTTCCTGAGTTGATAACTTTCCTATCTGTGCTTGGACATCCAGAGCCAGAAATTACCAGAATATCTTTACGTGACAAGTATCTGCACAATAGAGGCTTGATGTCCATATTAAACATCAATTGCCATAACTCAAGCAAACAAGCATTACAAACTTGAAGAAAATGAACTAAAGCATAAGTTATTAAAACAATTTTGTGAATCAGACACAAATAGCGGACTTGCAAGACCCCGTTATGACTAATTAATTAGCTATTACTTCAGAATTCAGACAGTTTTGTCATCCCTTCTCAGGAATAAGTTATTTGTTTTGTCTGTTCAGCGATTCCTTTCTCTTGTCATATCTCATTATTAATTTTCTACTCAAGCAGACTCATTTTGCGGCGTCAAAATGCATTTCACTCATTCCCAATATCAAACAGGTAATCTGCTCGCCCACGCAACCCCACCCTGAACTCCATTGTCCATACACCCAACATTCACTTAAAAACATCTCAACCGAAATGAGAACAAATCATTCTCATGAAAACATTAATGGAAAACAAAAGGCAAATAAAATAACCAAAGTTTTCAATCGAACTCATGACAGGAATTTTACCTTATAAGTTGGTACTGATCGCGGGCGAAATTCAAACAAGCAGTTCTAATAAACTTCGCCTCTTTATTGCCCAATTCCCCATTATTCGCAAAAGGGTTTCCAATTTCATCAAAATACCCATATTTTAACAATTTCTCCATTAAATCCACCCACTCACGCCACGGATGAGAAATCAGGATAGTGGAAAAAACCCCATGCTGCTTCTTGGGGGAATGCTCTCCTTCTTCCTTTTGGGCAGGTGCATTGAATTGGGTTTTTGAGGAGCGGAATTCTTGAGCTTCATCTAGGATGAATTGGATAGCAGGATTGTACAGTGAAGGCTTTTTGGAGGTGGGGTTGTGTATATGAGAAATGGGGAAATAAAATTTAGGATTTTGCAATTGGGATTTTAGGGTTTTGAAATAGCTATTTGGATTGAACATTAGTTGTTAGGCATGAACTTCGATGAATTTGAGCGGAATTGAACTGTAGATGGCAGCAGAGCAAAAGGGTTTAATCAAAGTAAGGAGGTTTTACACTCCAGACTTTGTTATTCTTTATGAGTTATTTACATTTGTACCATGAATTTCGGAAAATATTACAAGCAAAATAAAATTTAGTCGTGTACAGATGCAACGTGATTTCTTGATTTTGCAAGGTCCTCACTCTATTTTAACAATTTATGCCACATATAATGTCACTCTACTGAAATTATTATTCTATCTATTACATAATAAAATTAGTTTTTTAATCTTTAAACTAATTTCCTATATATTTATTTAATTTTGAATATTTAAACTAATTTCCTATATATTTGCTTTTTTTTTATAACTTCAAATCATATTTATTAATATGGGATAGCTCAATAGACACAGACTAACAGTTATCAACTCCAAATAATGCTTCTAAGCCCACTGCACATCTAAATCCCAACTACGTTTTCAGGCCCAGTTGGACTGTCGAACATCGCTTCTTCATCTATGCAATAGCCGAGGTCGAGGCACTCGACCATAACCGCTAGGTCGAGTAAATGGTTTCAACCCTACTGATGGGAGACTTTAAGCTGCATATTCCCTTCAACTATTTATCCAGTCGATCACTTTCTATGGTCGATCATCGTTAATCAGAGTGCTCACTCTAGCGTCGAATCATATTCCTGTCGTATTCAATGCCTTGACAGTCAACGTGCCTCCACATTAATGGCACATGTCGCCCCAGTATCACCTTTACCACCAACTCTATCAGGAGGCACACCTCTATAGTATTATTCTCCTAAGAAAGCAGGAAATGATGTCATTTGAAATAATACAAGAATGAGAAATGACCTATAACTCTCAAATAAGGATAAAAGTCCTTTACACTTAATAGAGGCATTTTAGACATATCATCCACCTAGAGAAAGTTATAAATACCCACTGCCAACCACCATTCAAGTATGTCATTTTTATTATACGCTTTTACTCTATTGCTCAATTCTCTTACTCGATTAGTACTAACTTAAGCGTCAGAGTGCCTTAGTTGGGAGCACTTCGACTAGTTTGATATTTGCTAGTAGTTGCAAATTTCAGCTCAAAAAGATACCATTGTTAAATCATTCAACCACCCAGATCAAATTAATCCAAACACAATCCAATCAAGTAAAATAGCTTTCAACCTCATCACTTATATTTATTCAACTAACAATTATCTTTACACTAATTTAAGGTGTTGCTTTTCTCAACACAAAACCAGCATTAGGATAAAAACATGTTTTTATAGTGAATATTATTCGACTTGATTAAAAATCATAATTCACACTCTTTGAACAAATACTGCAAGAGAATTCTTAAATTATTAGAAAATTAAATTCTTAGCAATGCTTATATTACTCAAGTTGATACTCTAACTTTCATTTTATTCACTATTTAATATTATTCAATAAATATTCATTAAATTATATGTAATTTTACTTCAAAAAAAAAATTATTAGACACGAATTGTTGTAGTTCATCGTGAAATATACAAGATTTAACAGCCATACGAAAGATGATGGCATACAGAGGACGATATTCCACGCTCCAATATTGCTTTTGAACTCAATTTATTTTCATTTTTCATAATCTAGAATTGAATTATAAATTAACAAACAAAAGTGAAGAAGACAAGAAAAATAATTGAAAATTTATTTCCTTTCCGACAAGCTTCTAGTAATACAATTATCAACTTCAAGAATATTAAGAGTGTAAATGGAATGAGATAATTTACAAAAGTTCAAGTTCGTCAGTCAAACAAGTTGAATTGAACACAATAATATTCGATTCGAAAATTTTGCAAGTTTAAGCAAGCTTTTTTATGTGTTGTATATATAGTCATATATAATAAGGTTCATAAAGAAAAGTAAATAATAATAATAATAATAATAATAATAATAATAATAATAATAATAATAATAATAATAATTTATTTGTTATTTTTTAAAAAATAACAAATTTTTTTGAAAAGTTTATAATTATAGATATTGTTTTGAGTCGAAATGAGTTCTAACTAATCCAAACTTATACGAGCTCAAGTTTATCTGAACTTATACAAATCAAGCTTGTTTGCTTCCCTATGACTAGTAGAGCTCGATAAGGCTCACTCAAGCCTTCATTTATTTAACGAGTCAAATTTGAACTTACTAGATTCGAGTTTTTCAAACTCGACTCGACTTGTTTATACTTCTAAATTGAATATGACAAAAGACATGAAAGGGAAAATATGCAATTCTGGTCCTCTAACTATAGGCATATGTGAAAAAATAACATTATAACTTTGTGTTTTCGACTTGGTCCACTCCGTCAATCAATTTTACACATTCAGTACAAATTGCCGCAATTTGAGGACAAATTGCCTAAAATTACACAAAATATCGCTGGAAAAACGCATGTGCTCCTCACATGATGGATTTTTTGTGGCTTTTGCGACATGTGGCAGATTTTATCCACATCACCATCCAAGTTAGCATCCTAGTGGCATTAAATAGCCACATCAGCGAACGTATCTATGGAAAAATGTTGTAAGAGTTGAACCCTAAACCTTTGGCATCGCAAAATGAAACACTAACCGCTACTGCACCACCTTGGATTCATTTTATTTAATATGTTAACGTCTAAAACTACAACAAAAACTTGTGAATAAAACAAACATTTGTAAATTGAAAGAAATAAGTACACTACAAATATATTATTGTAGATTGAAAAAAAAAACATATTTTTTGAATGGATAAATTTTAAATTTCATAAATTATCATAAAAGTGATAATTTTGGTATAATTATTGTAACACCCTAATTTTTGGGATTATAAATTTAAGTTGATCAAAATTAAATTAGTTAAAGCTTAGGTGAAAATATTGGGAATTGGAGGATTTAATTGTAAATAAGAAGGGGACTTGATTGTTTATAATTTTAAAGTTTAGGGGTCAATTTGAAATAAATAAAAGCTTAAGGACATTAAAATAACCTAGTTTGGACCTAATTGACTAGAACTAAGAATGTTAGTGGGGTCAATGTGTAGAAAATAGAAGTTGGAGGACTTAATTGAAGTCTAGGGACCAAATCGAAGGCAGTCCAGAAGTTTTGGGGTAGGAATTGTAGTCGGTCAGAAAGTTTGGGGCCAAAGTGAAGAAGTTGAAAACTACTTTTATATATATAGTTTCAAGGACCAATTTTTATCAAATTCTCAAAGATGATCCAAAACCTTCCTTGGTGGCGAATCACCAGAAAATGGCTGAGGCCTAAAACTAAATCAATAAAACGATTCCTCTTTGTGGCCACAATCAACCCTATACCAAGAACATCGAGAACCACCGGTGAAATCGCTAGGAAATCGATGGCAAAAATGGTGAGTGACGAGTGGTGGTGGTATCACTGCTTCCGATGGCGGAAAGTGATGGGGCTTGAGTGGGTTTTGGTCGTAGGGACATGGGCAGGGTGATGGTGGTGCCAATTTTGGGTTTTAATCGATGGTGGCAGAGGAATTAGCGGTGGTGGTTCACAGTGGAATGAACTAATCCTAAAATGAACTAAGATTGGTAAACTATAATTTAGCTCAAGTTGTGGATTAGTCTTATAATTATTATAGTAATGAATTCAATCTACTATGAGGGATTGTCGAATTATTGTTAGGACCTTAAGTGAGATTTTGACAACTTGTTTACTAACTCGCTAAGTTAAGAACAATGATACATGACTATGTTAAATATTTTAGCATACCATGAGCTTGAGAAAATTAGGAATGATCAAATATAGTATTGAAGGAATTCAATAAAATTATTTAAAACATATTAATAATTATGGTTCAGAAATCAGCACAATATTGATTTAGGCTACCTTATTCTAAACCTTTAGTTAATTAGGAAATAAGGATGCGAACTGTCCCAAACAATTAAGAATTTATGTATTCAACTGTCTTAAATATCTGAATATGAAATCCACTCATCAGGAAGATTGTATCCGAACATCACTGAGTTTGATAAAGTTGTTAACTCTAGTTATACAAAAGATTTAGAGGATTGGCAAAGTGGTAACTGGAGTTATTTTGTGACAACTCTCGATCATTTGACTAAGAAGCAAGGATTTGAGAGATCACATGACTAGGAATTCCTCTGCAATTACCAAGTGAGCTTATATTAGCTTTCATTCCTGGGGGAAAGAACACATAATTGCTATTTTGTCCTTGTGGCTTGATCATGAGTTTGTTGAGATTCTATCATGGCTATTTGACTGTTCTATAATTGTCATTGATTCTTGTGTTAAAGTTGATAACTTGTTGAAATCATTCTGCTGATCTCAACTCTTGAGTCGTTGTGAAACAAATTTGATATGAGATTTCATCTCATACATGTATGTTAATAAATATGTCACTGTTGTTCAATCTTGTCTTGGTAATAAGTGTTCGTTCGCCTGTGACATATTGATCTTTGATGCTTGCTATATTCTTAATAGTTCAATTTGTCTCCTTTTTGATAATTCCTGAACTATACGGCTTGAGACTCTTACCTATCTGAATTCTTGAACTATGTTAATAAAAAAATTTCATTGAAATTTTTAATTAGTAATGAAAATTTTAAATTTATAATTTTTAACAAAAATAAATTAAATTAATAAAAAGTTTTTTATCTTTGTTTTGACCAATTTGTAATTATTCCATTTAATTTAGATTTTGTTCAAATTAAACAAATAGAAATTATAAAAAAATTACAATAATTATTCCAAAATTATCATTTTGATGATAATTTATGAAATTTAAAATTTATCCATTCAGAAAATATATATTTTTTTCAATCTACAATAATATATTTGTAATAAACTTATTTCTTTCAATTTACAAATGTTTGTTTTATTCACAAGTTTTTGTTGTAGTTTCAGACATTGACATATTAAATAAAATGAATCCAAATGCCCAAAGTTATGTTGGTGTAGTGGTTGATGCTTCATTTTGCCATGCCACAAGTCTAGGATTCAACATTTTTCCATGGATATTTTCATTGATGTGGCTCTTTAATGTCACTAGGATGCTAACTTGGATGGTGATGTGGATAAAATCTGCTACATGTCACAGAAGCCCCCAAAAATTTCATCACGTGAGTAGCACATGCGATTTTCCGGTGACATTTTGTGCAATTTCAAGCAATGTGTCCTCAAATTGCGACAAATTATATTAAATGTGTGAAATTGATTGCTAGAGTGGAACAAATCGGAAAAGGCTAACTAATAATGTCCTTTTTTGCATATAATTATAGTTAAAAGACTAAAATGTCCTTTTTTTCCAACATGAAAGTATCAAAATGGTAACAATAATTCAAATCCATTAAAGAACCAAACTAATGCGCACCAGCCGCCGTGCGAATTTCGAGCCCGCTTTGATAATCCCTAATTCTGGAGATATTCTAGGCTGCAGAAATAAGCAGGACTCTAAAATCTGTACAAAACAAAAAAAACAGGAAAAAAGTGGGGTGGAAGAGAATTGATCATTTTTTGGCATATTAATTGCTAATGAGTCGAACTTGGTGATGTTAGTCTATGGACCAATATGTCCAAGGCTTCTTTCATCCACCACTGCCCGCAGGCCTCTCTTGCTTCACCCACACTCATCTGCACAATTCATTCGAATATATGAATAAAGCATTTCATATGTGTGTGTGTGTGTAGATATATATATATATATATAAATGAGACTATATTTTTTTCTTTTCTCATAAGTTGATTGTTTTTTCTTATTTGTCGACTAAGCTATGTTTACTCACCTTTAAATCCATACAATATTTTTAATATATTTTTATTAATAACATTGGTAACTCAATTAAGTCCACTTGTTCAGCAATTTAAAAAATGAGTCTATTCATTTACCAATTACGAGAAATTCAGGTAAATTTTATATGCATGTTAAAAATTTTATAACATAAAATAAATAAGAATTCATTTACTACTTTTCTATACAATGTTATAATTTATTTGAATTTCTTAAATAAATAAAAAAGATTATAGTAAAGTAAAATTATTAAATAAAAAAGTGAAATTGAGGGGAAGAGAAAGAGAGAGAAGGTTGTGGAGAAAAAACATAAAATAAAACTATTTTACCGTTGTCTCTTAAAATAAAACTAATTTTGTCATTGTATTATAAAAATGTCTCAAATAGTTATTAAGTTTTATAAATAATATGATAACGATTATAAATAACAATTGACAATGAAAAATTCAATATTTAAAATTGTAACGAGAATAATTAAAAAAAATTAAAATTAAAATCAAATATAATTTGATCGTTGTGAATAATTAATCTAAAATGAGTATAGATCGAACAACCATCATTAATTTCCAAAAGTGGAATAAACAAATTTCAAAATCTATAAAGTCTCAATGAACGCCATTTTATTAGATACTTTACTATTAGAATTCTTTTATTTTTTCAATCTACTTTTCCAACCTCCACAAGCTTCAATTAATTCACATATGTTATACTTTATTCAAAAAATTCAGATGTTCTCTTTCAACAACTCTCAACCATCTTTTTTTAGTTAATTCTACTTTCAATTTGTTGTGTGATACAACGCTCCCATCGAAAATTTTTTATTCAATCATTTATATTTTTACAAGAAAATATTTAATTATGGTAGAAGCATTGAATATCATAGCATACCCATTGTCTTTTGCGGCAATTTTTTTCTGGCCAGGGATCAAGTTGTTGTGTGACAAGCAAAGGAAACATAAAACCTTGGTGGTATAGTTCACGGCTCTTGCTCTTGAATATCCACCTTCCTAGTTCACACTGCACCTTGACATCATGTTTCTTTATATGAAAATACTACCAAAAACATAAATTTCACTTAAAAAAATATTAAACAAATAAATTAAAATGGGTATCTGATTATTTTGCTATAGTTAATTAATTACCTCAACATTTCCAAGAACCCCAGCTTCCTCCAAGGACTCGCGAGAAGCAGCTTCTTCCACAGATTCATCAACCTCCCAACCTCCCTGTTTACATACATACATACATATATTAATAAATCATTAATGAGATATGTGCACGCTGAGACTGAGTTTGTCCAATGGATTTACAAGCTCTCGTAGCTGGGATGTTTTTAAAATTTGTAAAGTATTAGATGTAATTTAGAAAGAAATTCTTGAAGTGTTTAGATAAAATAAAATTTTAAAGCTTATATATACGCGCGCACACACACGAGATGTTAGTATGTTGAGGCATACAGTGAAAACAATTTATATACGAGATTTAATTTATTAGGAATCCACAAATCTCAGCCACAAATTTAATAAGAAAAATAATGCTCGACAAAGGCATAGTCACAGAGAATTATTTGATTCGACAAGATCTGTCGGCATCTATGAAAGTTTTCTTTTTTTCACTATAAGAGAATTTTATCAGTATAAGATAACTCTTGATTTGACATACCTAAGCTCAAGACAATAAAGTCCTTGTACAACTATTCTCATAACTATCAAAGAAATGCTCACTTCACCCATTTGTGTTACCTCACTCCTAATTCAAAACAACTACCTCATAAGTATCATGGATTCCATAAGTATTATCCCAATAATCAAATAAACACATCTATTTATAGGAGCAAATTATTGGATCCTTTCACTAGAACTAGTAAAACCTAATACAAAAAAAAACTTAATTCTATAATACAAAAGTTGAAGAATCAAATCCTTTGAAAACTAATCCTACTCAAATTTGGTCTCCAGAAATCATGTCAAATCCCAATATAGTAATTAATGACAATTTTGAAACTGCAATAATAAAAATCAATTAGATAAAATCCTAACATGTAATTTTAAAAAGCTCATAAACTCTCTTTTTCTAAATTTTACTGAAAAAATAAAAACTTCTGTATTGTTTTTAACAATTGCTACATCATTCTCTTAGTGCACTAAGAGAAATAATACAGCTAAGTAATAAGCAACATCAACAAAGCTTATATATTTTAGAGACGCAGAACCCAAACTCTTCAAAAATATTCATCCATAAGACGCCCGGCAAGTACTATTAAAACATCCTAAAAGAAGTGACTAAAATGCTGCAACTAAGTTTAATCAGATCCTCTCAAATAACTGCATTAAATGGACGCGAGCTGATCAAAGTTCATTCCAGAATGAATATATATATATATATATATAGAGAGAGAGAGAGAGAGAGAGATGTTTGCAAAATAAATTAAAGAATATAATTAGTAATATTAGGCAAGCTTAAGGTGGTCAATCCACCTTGGGAAACATCATTGCTTGACTTTTTCTGGAACTGACGACAAGAACTTCCAACTCGTCTTCTCGGCTGCCCTTCTTCCCATTCTTGTACCTGTACGGAATGCTTCTGCGCACAAATTAAGTGAATTATCACTAATCGTTGAAAACCTATAATGTTTTTCTAGACATATATAGAGAAAGCATACCCTACGACGAGTCGATGATGATCCTGATTGTACCTCTGCAAATGCCTCCCTGTCCGAGCAGCCATACACAGCATCTTTTTGCTAGCTAGCTAGCTCGCTAGCTAGAAAACGAGGACGTTATAACTCAAGCAAATAGCTAGAGGTAAAAATGAATGGTAGGAGTATTCCAGGATATAGCCATATATAGAAGTGAGTCGTGAAATGGATAAGAAAAATGGGAGAGGAAGAAGCACAAAAAAGGTGGGCGTTTGTGTGCAGAATAATAATTGCTTGCTTTTGAAAGAGTGTACATATCAATTAGATAGATGAATTTAATGTATGCAGACGCGTCACGACTCATGTTGCGCGGACCAAACATTGATCCCATCAGTCCAACTCTTACTGAGTTTCTACGATGTTTCTCTCAACAACCCTTATTTCTTTTTCAAATAAAATTTGATCCGACAAACAAATGACGGGAGCTACTTTTGTGCCTAAATTGCGGTGGGGTAATAATAATAATAATAATAATAATAATAATAATAATAATAATAATATCAGTATATATATATATATATATAGGTCAAGGCTTAGGGAATAAGAATAAAAAAGAGGCCATGTTGCGGTTTGCAGCTAGGGCTACTCGAGCTGGATAAGTAATTGATTGATTCAGTTAAAGCAAATTCAGATTTCACTTGGTTTCATTTTTGATGTTAAGAATAAGTGGTGTTCGGGCCAATTGGTGTTTGTCTGGATGAAACTCGAATTTATGATCAAAAATTAGATCTTTTATATTTTTGGAGTCTATACAACATGGGATAAAGAAGTGATCAAGATAAGTAATGTTAGTTCTTATAAAAAGAAAATTGATCCTTAAACCTCCTCATGTTCATGCATGTAATATTTATTGTACCGTAATTGATTAGTAACATAAAATTAATTTTATATATATATATATATATAGTAAATCTAGTTTTGTAAAAAGAGTCTAAGACAGATAATTCATAGATAGTTAATTGCCCCAACATAATCCAAACTGATTATTTATGTCGAGACTATAAAATGAACTAATTTATAATTATAATAATTAAATATGCTTTATGAATTTTAGTGTGTTCAATTAAGAATTTCCTCATGATAGTACACTCTAGAACTTAGCTGACCAATTTGTCTATATTAAATAATGATAATCACATATGTTCTTCGTCGTATATAGAAGACTTGTGGAATATAAGGTTAGCATATAGATGCATCACTTACTCATATTTCGCAAAATATTTTGTTAAGACAAAACTCTATCTCTGAATGTCAACAAAATAATATTTTTTATGAGATCAAATTTTTATGATTGATAACAAACTTAATTAACATCATCAACAAAGTTTATTACACAACTGAAGTTCGAGGCAAAATTAATTAATTTTGTTGGAAAACATTAAACAAGATGGTCCGCATAAGTCTACAAGGCTGGAATTTGTGAAAGTACCGACCGGTAAAAATATATATATATATATATATATTCCACATCAATCATGCTCGTGTGCATCTGCGTCTTCAATTGTGAAACGAGCCAATGCACTTGCCATGTTCTTGTTTCTAGTAGTGTGCAATAAAGACGTTTACTTGTTTAATAATAATAGTCTTCATGGTAGGTAAACTATTTTCCATCTTCATTTGGAATAATGTATTACTCCTTTCCTTTGGTTTCCAAGACGATAACAATAAAAATGACTCACTTACTGTAGCTAGCTAGTTGGTCAATTTAATTAATATTTTAAAAATTGATTGTGCACATACCCCTACGTACATAAATTTAAGTTACCATATATAATATTAATATTAATCAATAAATAATAAAATATTTAATTTATTATATAATATAAATAAACAATAGTGTGATCCCAACAGAAACCATGATGAATAACATGTAATATGTAACTCCCTTAATTTTGAAATCCTAAAATATAATAAAAATCGATAAGTTAGTCTAAATTAATTTTGGGTTAGATTTAATTACAAATTTAGAATTAAATATTTGCAATCAAGGGATTAAATTGGGAACAAGAGAAGCACTTGATTGTTTAAAATTATAAAATGTAGGGGATTAATGCGAGTGAATTAAAAGTCTGAGGACTTCAGAATAATTAAATTTGGACCTAATTGCTAGGGGTCAATATATAAGAACTAAACACTGAAGGATTTAATAGAAATCCAAGGACCAAAGTGAAAGGCGGTTAAAAGCCCAGGGGTTCAATTGAAGATTGTGGAAAAGTTTTGGGTAGAATTGAATAAATCAAAAAATAATTTATATATAGCGTTAAGGGCAAAAATTAATTAAATTTACAAAAACCCTAGTGACGAATCACAGAAAAACAGCTAGGAAACTTGAAACTAACATTGTGGTTAGCTCCATCTCGTCAAGGTGAAGAAAACCATGCCAAGATTGACCCAAAGCCACAGAAAAAATTGCCAAAAATTGAGGGCAACGGCGGTAGAGCGACAACAGTGACAGTATTGCCACTTTCGATGACGAAAATGGCATGGGCCATGAGGTGGTCAGAATGAGGTGGGTAGTCTGGTGGTGGTTTCAATTTGTTGTTTCAATAGTTATTGGCAGAGAATTGTAAGTGGTGGTTGATGGCGGAGGGTTAGGGTTCACGACGGCTTTGGACGGCCAATTAGCTAGCTTGCAGGTGTTGGAAGCCAAAATTGTTTTGGGGTTTTGCTCACCTCGGCAAGTCGCATCTAGTGGTGGTAGTGGCCTACATCTCTAGTAGGGGCACGTGGCAGCTGCTTCTAGGTAGTCGGCATAGTTTTGAACTGAATCAGTTTTTTTGATTTTTACAGTTTTGGTTAAAATCGAAACCAAAAGCAAAAAAAAAAAATTATTTTTTGTTAAAAAAAGTCTTATAAAAGTTTGTTTGATAAAAGTAAATTTATTTAATTAAAAGTTTGAATTGGGTTACTTATTCTTTTAGTACCAAAAATTTTATTTGATGAAAGTATATTAATAAAAATATTTATTTTTAGGTGAAAATATTGATTTTGATTACTTTTTGTTTCTATATTGAACATATTTGTTTTGATAAAATTATAATTTATCTATTTTAAATAAATACATTTAAAATATTATAAATTTAAGAAGAAAAATAAATATTTTAATTAGTTAATGTCATAAAAATTTTAATATACACATTGAGTGTGCTAAAATTGTTAGCTCATAATCACCAAGGCATACGCACGCGATTTTTGTATATTCAAACCTTAATTGTTAAGGTCGAATAGCGAATTAAATCTTAAACTCAATCTTAACTGTTTATTCAAAATTTTATGAAAAATGCAATTATAATCTTATTAAATCATCATTTCTAAAGAATAATTTTGAACTAATGATAAAATTTGTATCCAAACTATCTTTTTTATTTTAAATTCTGCAATTTATCATTCAAACTATATTGTCAATTTTTGTTTTGAAATAATTAAAAGGACAAATTATGTAAATGAACAAAATAACTTCTATTTTAGACATAAAATGGTCTTTGTTTTTATAATAATATAGATAAAATTTTTATTAGTCACCAGATGCAATATACTACTAGTACTACTACAAGAATAGTCAAATAGGATTCAATCTCTTATCATTTAGTTTGCAATTTAAGTTCAAATTTTAATTTTGCTCATCAATATACCCTATAATATATAAGTTCAATTAATTATAAGTTCTTTTAATATAATATTTTTTACCATTTAAATCATAACCATCTATTTTTTATATGTAATGTATATTAGTTTGTATAATAAAAAAATTATGCAATTGTACCGTTTGAGTTTAGAAAAAAATATCATTTTTTCCCCTCTTTGTATCATAACTATTCATGTTTTTATATGTCATATATTAATATATATTATTTATAAAGTATAGGATTTTTAATAACTATTTTGATATATTATTTACTTCTTTTCTTCTTAATTATTTCACCTTATCAAAAATTTCCTTTTATTTATCCCAAAAATTTAAAAATACATTAACATTTACATTATTTGAAAATTTATATTTATTTATCTTGGACTTAAAAAATTTAATAAAAATATGAAATAAAACTAAAACTAGTAGTGATTGAATAATAAAATTTTATATATAAAAAATAAAAAAAGGTTTCAGTTTTTTCTGTTTAGTTAATCGGTTTTTTCGATTTTTCTGTTTGGTTTCGGTTTACTGAATAAAAAAGTCGAAAAAACTGAAAATTGATTTTTTTTTAAATGAAAAATCAAAAACCGAACTAAACCTAGTTCAGTTTGGTTCAAATTTTTTGGTTTTCGGTCAGTTCGGTCGGTTTTGTTTTTTTTTAACATCCTTGTAGAGATTGGATTCAAATTCGATCCAATTTGGGTAGATTTCACATTGAATGTTAAATTTGATTGATTTTTACACTTCTAATTCAATGTTAATTAAATTAAGATTATTGAAATGTAATTTCCCTCGAGATGATAAGTAATGTTGTAAGCTTTGAACAAAATTGATTATAATCCTAAGTTTGGTAAATTAAGAGAGATTGATTTGAAATTATAATGATATATTATGTTGTGAACAAAATACAGTTGAGCTTAACTTAAAGCTTAAGTTATATGAATATTAGAACGGAAATGAATTATTGGACTTGGACATGATAAACTAATAAGACCTAACTAATTAGGAACCTGGACCCTCATCTCGTACCATAAAATAAGTGAAGTGATAAGTGGAGCTTGTTGGGGATAGCCACTGAAGAATTACTAAATTTAAACATCTTAAGCATTTAGATATGAAACCAAGATTATCAAGATTGTGTCAAAATAACATTAAGTTTGATTAAGACATTAACTACATTTATACGTAAGATTTAGAGGATTGATAAGATGATAACTCGAGTTATCTTATGACAATTCTCCATTTGATTAGGAAGCCAGGACCTGAGCAACCATCAACTAAGGATTCCTCTGCATTTGCTAAGTGAGTTTATATTCAATAGTATGAGATTTCTTTGCTTGAAAAAGAACATATATACTTGTCATATATCCTGGTCGCTTGATTCCTTTCAATAAATGTGTTGCGCAATTTACCACACATCGCCACTTTATACTGATTGTGGTTCCTATTGAATTTTATTTATGTCGTTTTACTTCAAATTGGTGATCATATTAGGAAACCTAAAAAGTGGATTTTGAAATATATTTTATTATCATCGCCATGTCTCTCTTGGAATAAGCCTGGCGCTAATTTAGTGATTACTTGTTTATCATGATGAATTGACATGTTAAGTGAAATGTTGTTGAATGTGTTAGTGATAATAGTGAATATACTTAATACTCTTGGAGTGAGCCTTGAGGTCGGTTTCGAAAGACAATTTGGTAGAACAAACCAATAGTGATTGATCTTTTAGCTGATACCTATACAAGCTTGATGCTGCTATGAGTTAGAAGGTCCAGTACTCCGATGGACTTAAGTATTTTTGGACTTGAGATTTGCAATCAGGAACACACGTGAACTAGCCGAGATGCCCCCAGTTAAGACACTCCGACGCTCAAGTTAGATTTTCGATAAATCGGGGAGTATAGAGAGAGAGTATGTAGTGAATAATGTAAATGGCATTACCTTGAACGCGGTTGGACCTGTTGTATTTATAGTTTTATGTGGGCATAACTTTACCCAAATACCCTTATCAGGTGTGATCGTTCTTTTTCCCTACCAGGAAATTGAAAGTCATTTCATGTTCAGAATTTGGTACAGTGCCAGGTGGCTAAATCTCCAGTTTTCCCGGATAACCGTGCCAGAAGGGGCACGTGTCTGTCAAAGTTGTTAGCAGGGCTGTCAAAGTTGTTGGCAGCAATTATACCGGCTGCCACATGTCATCGATCTGGAGATATTCAACCTGCCAGATAAGCGAATAGAGGATGATTCGATGGTCGATTCGTGTCGACCAAAGACAATAGCTCGTAGGCGTGGCTTGATCCTAAAGTCGATGCGGGTCGACTGCGGATGTTGCCATGTGGAGTCGATACCGGTCGATCATGAGTGTTGTCACAAGAGATCGATTTAAGTCGACCAGGCACTTGTTATTTGGGCCTCGTGGGCTTTATTATTTAGAATTGGGCCTGTTGGGCCTATTGGGCTATCCCATATCATGAGTCCCCTCAACTCCCGGTCCTGATCGAGCCTGTCGATGAAAAGGAGCAAGGAGTTTACATTCAAATATACTAGGTAATAAATTCAACTCGGGTTTTTGAATTATTGATCAGGGTTCTAAGGCGGTTACTTTTCATTTAATGCGGCTATTACTGCATGAAATACGAAGCGTACAGGAACGGGATATGAAGTGTGCAGGAACAGGATACAAAGCGTACTGAAACAGGCTGTCATTATGGCAACTGTACGGATTCCCGTGTATGTTCGCTTATAAATAGGGGGATAAACTCATTCATTCACACTTTTGCAGCCTATGTATCAGATAGTGTCCATCCATTATTGAAGAACTTCTCGCTCCATATTTCCTACTTCAAAACTAACACTGTAAGTGTCTATTACATCTGCGTTATTTTTTGCCATTACTTTACAGAACCATGTCGGTTAATAGTGATTCTGGTAGCGTTAGGTCTGAGAGTATGGCTCGTAGGAGTGGTAGTGAGACTCAGGGCACTGCCCAATCTAGTTCCTCTGGAAGTGAAAACAGTAGTTCCCGTAGGAATATCAATCTTGAAGAGGCTAGAATAGTATCGGAGGGAGAAGTTGGGCCCTCTGATGTACTTGTTAGCCGGGGTCGACGGTTTACCCCGGATCACTATACAGAAATCCCCTCCAAAATAAGCAATGCAGATTTGGTAAGGATTAGGGCAGCTTATCACATCCCAGATGAGTTTGAGATGGTCGCTCCTGGGCTCGGGTGTCACGGGTCGCTCATTGGAGAAGCATGACGACCGTGACTTGAAGAGGTGTTGGAGCGACAAGATGTTGTCAGCTCACCCGGTAGGGCAAAAATGGCCCATGAGCAGAGAACTCTTATAAGGTGCGGATTGAAAAAATATTTTGATGGCATACTCTATGAGTTATGAGGATGCTTCCCACCAAGTTTGAAGTCATTCCGTGTCCGTTTGGGCACCGAACATTAAGGGCGATCGGGAGCGGTCTTTCTGTGTGCGGGCAGCGCAAAGATGCGTGGAGTAAAGTGGCTTGGAAAAGGAATTTTGTGAAACTATTTCAGTGGGGTATTCCTTAGAGTGTGTGGAATATCTCCACCAAGTTTCACCAGTAGAAAGTTCTGTTTGGATAGGAAACGGCGAAGACCTTTAGAATGCGGCAGTGCAGTGGCATTGTTGTGATTTCAGTGTATTGCGAGGGCAATTCCTATTCCATGGAGAATCGGACAGGGCTGGAACTTGGCAGAGTTAATGTAGAAGCCGAGAGCTATCCAATGGTTCAAGCAGAGAGTGATTTGGATGTTGGAAGGCAGACTTTTGAAAATGTGTGCGTGTTCGGCATTTCAATGTCTACTGTGGGCACAACAGAAATCTTTTTTAAGCCTATTA
>JACGDI010005394.1:1278428-1295187 GCA_014898725.1 Jacaranda copaia
ATCCTCTCGTTGATGATCTCCTGTATGAACGGTGACCCTCTGTCCCGACGAGATCTTTGGGAAGTATCCGCATTTTATACTTTATTAGTATTTCTCCTCGATATCTTGTCGAGTTGTCAGTTCAATTGCTACGCCTGATGGAAAACTTCTTCCTACTCATCTCGATCTGCCTGGGAGGCGAACCTGGTGCGCTCGGCCCTGTCGCGCTGCGGGGCTCAACTAGGTCGATATGCCAAATCTGGAGATTCACCTCTGGCTTCGCGGTTGTCGTGGTTTGGGCGTTCGACCCTATCGTGTTGCGAGGCTCGATTAAGTTGAACACGATCCTTTGAGTCTGCCACCTCCTCATGAAGTTCTGGATGCCTTCTCTCTGTTAGCTGGCGCCTGGGACTGGGCTTGCGCCAGGCGAGCATCTGCTTAGCCTCCAGACGGGAGGGGCTGTTCTCCGGGAGTCTATTTTTTGGTGCTGGCAATGGGGCCGCGCTAGCGGCAGGAGCTGGCATTGAAGTGTGCCTATTCAGAAAAATGGCTAACTGAGCGAATATCTGGGCAGAAACTTGCTCACTAATCATTTGCATTAGCTGTGATATAGGTAGCGTCACCAGCTGCTCCTTGGGGGCACTGGCGACCGGAGTAGTTGTATGTTGCTGGGGGTTAGGGAGTGGTGGGGAAGTAGATCTCCAGTTCTCCTCCCTCCCAAAAGTTACTCTGCGTGTGTTTACCATTTTTACGCTGCAATCTCAACTTTTCCACAGACGGCGCCAAATGATGCTGTTATGAGCTGAAAGGTCCAGTACTCCGATGAACTTGAGTGTTTTTGGGCTTGAGATTTGCAACCAAGAATAAAAAATGAACTAGTCGAGATGCACCCGACTAAAGCACTCCGACGCTCAAGTTAAATTTTCAATAAATTGGGGAATATAGAGAGAGATTATGTAGTGAATAGTGTAAATGGCATTACCTTGAGCGCGGTTGGGCCTGCTATATTTATAGTTTTATGTGGGCATAACTTTACCCAAATACCCTTATCAGGTGTGATTGTTTTGAAAGTCATTTCATGTTAAGAATTTGGTACAGTGCTAGGTAGCTAAATCTCCAGTTTTCCCAGATAACCGTGCTAGAAGGGGTATGTGTCTGTCAAATTTATTAGCAGGGCTGTCAGAGTTGTTGGCAGCAGTTATACCGGCTGCCACGTGTCATCGACGTGGAGATATTCAACCTGCCAGATAAGCGAATAGAGGATAATTCGGTGGTCGATTCGTGTCGACTAGAGACAATAGCAAGCATGCGTGGCTTGATCCTGAAGTCAATGCGGGTCGACTGCGGATGCTGCCACGTGGAGTCGATATCGGTCGACCATGAGTGCTGTCACAAGAGATCAATTTAAGTTGACCAGGCATTTGTTATTTGGGCCCCGTGGGCTTTATTATTTAGAATTGGGCCTATTGGGCCTATTGAGCTATCCCATATCAAAGCTATACATATACTTCTTACTCATAGCAAGCTGGAGGTAGCCGTCTATATATGAGCAGGATCATGCATGCAGCTAGCCATGCTTCGCTAGTGATTAAGAGTTCAAGCTGATCACTTGGTACTTTGGAGGGATAAGAATTTTTATATTTTCTAAAGTAGAGCGACAAGATAAAAGAACCACCAACAAAAAAATTGTAAAAGTGTTTATTAATTTATTCTTGATTAATTTTGCTAGTCTGATGTATTCCTTAAAGAAAAATATGTTGACTCCTTGGTCATACTTGAGATTCAAATTTCTACAAAAAGGCAATGAATTTTGTGAAGTTTCATAACTAGTATGAGATGGTGGTAAGATAAATCACTTAGAATTTTGATTGAGATTTCTTCTTATGGTAGCCAAAAATTTTAATGCTTTTGCTTATTTACTATATGTTATTTGAGAAATTGTCACTATATCGTTATTGTTAAAATATCTCATTAAGTCATTTGTACTTACATTATTTTATTGTTGTTTTTCGTTCTTTACCACCAATAAGAATGAGTGATGAAAATAGATTAACCTAGGTGGCACATAAGCTATTGATGGTGATAGTAGTACTGAGTGTGATTTACGATGTTTCGATTCATAGATGAACATCTATTGCATGTTACTTGTAGAAATTAAATATTTTAAATTTTGAAAAATGTATTTTATGTTATTCAGAAAACTTGTGGTATAAAATGGATAGCACCTCGGATAGGAGCAGGGCCTCCCGATCGGGGCACTACATAATATTAATTATTAATTAATATAAATTCAATATGACAAATAATTTCTACGTTAAAGTGTGAAAATGGGATGTATAACAACCTAAATATTTCATTAGTAATCATCGATTATTTTGGGAGTATAAGTGGGGAATTGAGAGCATGAACAGAAAGAAGGATAGTTGATTTTGGGTGCATTAGTGGAAGAGAGTAGTTATGGACTACTCATATGGTTATTTTGACAATTTAATTTTTTTATTTTTTGGGTATTGGTGTAATAAACAAATTAACATGAATGTAAAACTTGTTTTTTTTATACATTATAAACGAAACATATATTAAAATTTTAGTAATAGCAACAAAATTATTAAAAAATATCAATATAATAAATTAATGAAGGATTAAATAATTAAAGCAAGCAACTCGCTGGTTTAACTATATATACTATTCTAACGGATAAGAACATGGTTACGTGGCAAAGATTACATAGGATAGAGCTTCCTACAAATTATTATTATTTAAAGTAGTGACGGAAGCAAAGACAAAAGAGAAAAAAGAAAAAAAAATAGGAAAACAAAATAAAAATATTTGGTTGTGACGAGAATAAAAGATAAATAACATTTTCAAACTTTTGTTTTCTTCTGGAGATCAAAATTGGCAATGTTTAAATTTATTTTCATCATCCGGTTCTTGCATGTTAATTAATTAATTTCGAAAATGTTTATGCTGTTTATTTTTGGAAAAAAAATCATATTTTTAAAATATGTTTTATAATTTTTTACTCTGTTTAAAATATAACATTTATTTTAAAATTGACATCCTAATTTTAAATAATTTGATTTTATATTTAAAAACAAATAAAAGTATACTCAACTTCAAACTTTAAAATTTAATACATCCATAAACATTTTTATTTTCAAATTTGACTCGAGAAATCTCTTTAATTAATACATTTCCATAAAATAATTTTCACAAAATGAAAAAAAATCTAAATGTAGTGCATGTGTGTATATATGTCTAGGAAGTAAGAATCGTCCCAATCTCTATTTCTCGGATTGTCTATTTATGTTATATTAATCAAATAATATATTGAGATCAGAAATTAGTATCTAACTTATTTTGATCACACTATTTTCTTTATGTCACTAATTTACTTAAATTATGTTCAGATGAATTAATTATGATTTAATTTTATTTTGAGTCCTGTCACTATATACATAAGAAGAGAAAATTCAAATATTAAATTATTTCATAAATTGCAATTATTTTTAAATTAATGTGATGTGAGTATTACCTATACTTATGAAGAATAATTATATATTAATTTTGTAAAAATAAATATATTTTCTATATTTTAAATAGTAAAAAAAGACAAATGCTATCCGGCCAATGCAATATTTTTATGCCAAAAATGTCGACGACGTTATCCAATTGAAAACATATACACCCCAAAAATCAAATCAGTGTCGGTTCAAAGATCTTCATATTGAAAAACAAAAAAAAACAAAAAAAAATAGGATCACTTCCCATAAATTAAAACGCGTGATGGAATTAATTCACACCCCAAATCTTACAAAATTTAGCCATGTGTGGTTCACTTCTTCATACTTCTTCCTTCATGATGTCGGATGCACATCACACGTTCACACTCCCTTATTGTGTAATACTTTTTCCATTTTTTATCTCCTTTTTTTTTTTTTTTTATCATAATGCAATAATTTGAGTTGATTTGTAATATAATGCCACTGTCCGATAATCGTGGCCGAACACTTGGATCTACATCTTTATTCAATTTGGAAAAAATAACCAAATATTTATATATATATATATTTAAAGTACAAAATTAAATGTGCTAAACACATGTGCAGATTGGTCAAAACAAGCAGACCCATCAATCTCGTAAAACTAGTGCCCATTTGATTTTGTCTTCAAAACCCCTTATCATTTTTTTTCTAAAAATAAAAACAAAAAATTATTAATTTCTTCTTCATTTTTATAAATATTTTCAGTTTTAGTATATTTTTCCAAACAAACTATTACACTCTCTCTTCATTTTCACTTTTTATTTTCTCTTACTTACATTTACATAACTTTTAATATAAAAATATTACAATTTTCAAATATAACTCATTTTCAACCCTACGTAATTATTACATTTTAAAAAAAATCTCTAAGCAATATTTTATTTTGAAAAATATATTTATAACTAATTTTTCACTATTTCTTTTCATCAAAAATATAAAAATACCTTTAGAAAGCAAATCCAAATACCCTAAAATTACAAATTTGTTGTTGAGTTTGCCTCATTGTCTTCCGCGAAGAACCATGACTATACAATCGGAGGGTGAGTGCTTTGAACTTAATAATTAATTCCAAATGCTTCAAATAAAAAATTCTTATTCAAATTTAATATGAACAACTCAAACTAATTGTGCAATAAATATGAGAAGGGAAATACATAAAATTCCAAAATTACCTCCATTTTGTTGTAAAAATAACCAATATACCTGACGAGGGTGAACGCTGTATTTTATTGAACTAGGTAGGAATTTAGAGTAAATCAACTTGTCTAGTGGAGTGGTCCAACTCCAAAGGAACTTAGGTTGAGATCTGCAATAATGAGCAAACGTTAGGCTGGCACTCCGACACTCAAATCGATATAAAGATGACTAGATAAGATGAACAGTAGGGTGAGGGCTTTAGTGAAAAATGGCATATCTTAGAAGAGGCTGGAAATGGGGTATTTATAGTTTTCTCTAGGTGAGCGATATGTGTCGGATGCCCTCAACATGCATGAAGGGGTCTTGTTCTTGAGGAGTTTTAGGTCATCTTCCATTTCTATACTATTGCAGGTGGCTTCATTTTTAACTTTCAGGGGCAAAATAGTATACTGGTGGCGCATCTCTTGTTAGGGGTGGCAGTAGAGACACACTATAGTGGCATGCGCTATTAATACGGAGACATGCTACCTATCAGAACATTAAATGCTACGTTGAAGAGATCTTGCAATAAGTCAACCTTCCTGGTCGATAAGGGAGTTGACCACAGAGTAAGCTCTAGCTGCACCAGAGGATAGCTCTTGTCGAGAGCCTCTACCAACTAAGTTTGACTCCGTACATAGCGCCCTAATCGAAGCGAGGCTAATGTTACATAGTGAGAAGTCAATAAGGTCGACGACACAACTAGGCCTTCAAGATGAAATGAGCCTAGCCCCAATACTTCACATGTAATTCTTGGGTCGATATCTTTGGGCTGAGCTCGTTAGATCATTCCACATCAATATTAACGGTCCATATTATTCTTAGCCGTGCCCGATTTAATTTGATTCTTTGTTCGATCTTAATTTGAAACATAGATTATTAAATTAAAACATATAGCAACATTTTGAACTAACCACCTAGAATCAACCGTACGAGTTCATCTCAGTAGAGGTATATAAATACCCTTGGCCACTTGTTATCTTTTTACTAATCCCATCTTTGATTTCCGATTTGATCTACCATAGTTCTAACAAGCCGGCAGTCGACCAACTAATCCATAGAAGTGAAGAAGTAGATGACTCATCGATCAAATAGCCCTCGATCAAAATAATTGCTGTATTATTAATTACATTTGACCAGAATTAATTGATGTGGCCACTAATTACCCCCACTAGAATAGCATATGGTCAAATAATCTCTTCTTTCCAACCTTGATGCAGAAAAATTTGTCTACTCTTGGAAGGCCAAGAAACAAGTTATATCCGTCCAAATAAACTTGACCAGTCATGAAGCACTTGTCTCCAAGGAAACAAGAATGAACCCAACCAGCCAGTAGATTTAATTACTAGGAAAACACGAAGAAATTAATACTCCCCCACGCGTGTCATGATCCTTGGCAAATTAAAAGCCAACATTTGATTTTGAAGTGGTCCAACTCACGTGCAGCAGAAAAGGGCAAAGTGGCGCCCGCATCCTGAGAAAAATCTCCCCCGGCCACTTTTAAGATTTGTTGTCCGAACCCTAATTCTAATTCTTCATCAATCGGTGGTTACATACATAAAAAAACTCTTACGTGCCAAATGATGGAAGTCGTTACAACATTGTACTACTCTATGCTTTCTTTATTTTGTGCTTTTGGCTGTTATTTGTTTCCACTTTTTATATTTAATTAAATCAATCTACTTGCTGATTCGGATACTTTACTTTTTTAGGTTGTATTGATCAAGATTAAAGATAAATGACGTTTAACATTAATATGTATAAGTTTTCAAGATAGGCTGCATGATAAATTATGAAGCCACCCAGCAAATATAAGATATAGTAGTTATTTCGTTGGTTATGCTATTTGGACTGGCATCTTTGTATCTTTCACGGAGTGCCAACGGTTTTTCATGCTTGGGGACTTGGTAATGGGTGGTACGGGGTTGATATGAGAGAATCGTTTGAATTTTCATTAAAATAGATCATGCTACCTAATTTGAATGTTCACATTAAGAAGTTTATCCTATTTTAGTCTTTCAAGCTAAAATTCTACATCAAATAATATATTAAGGGCATATTTTCTTTGGGCAAAATAACAAAATTGGTTTTGTACCTATAGCTTTATAGTAATTTAGGATTTTATTTTTTCAAGCTACAAGTTTATTACAATAATTTCTGAAATTTGACAACTTAAGGATAAATTAGGCTCGAAAGTCATTTGGCAGCCGTCCGAACTTATGTGGCTTGCGATTTGGCACCACGTGATGCTCTCTTAGTCAGAATATCTTTCTCTTTTGTGTGGCATATGGTGTGGCAACTCTTTTTGCCACGTTAGTATAATTATTACACCACTTTAAAAAAATAAAAAAATATTAAAAAAACAAAAAAAATATTTTTATAAAAAAACCAAAATCAAATACATAAAAACCAAAAAGAAAGCAAAAAATTAAAATATATATATAAAGCTTGAAAAATATTTATATGCTTATATATAAACATATATGTACATGCATATACATATAAATCTATTATTTATTAATTAATTAAAAATAAAATTAATTAATTAATTTATTTAGTTGAATTTATTAATTGACTAAAAAAATAAAAATCTAAAATCTATGTTGTTAACTAAATAATTTAAATTGCTTGATAATACTAAAATTATAATATAAATTTAAATAAATTTATTTATTAATTTAATTTTTTTTTGAAAAATAAACATTTAACACTCCCCCACCCCTCACCAAAAAAAATTAATAATATGATTTATTACTTTAAATTATAAAAATTTATTTAATAGAAATTTATTAACTTAAACTTTTCTAAAAATTTAATTTATCTCTTTAAACTATTTTATCTTAATAATTTAGAATTGCATATTTTATAATTCTACAATAGCAAGCATATCTAAAATAATATTATTAAAATTAATTGAGTATATTTATTAATTAAAAACAAAAAAAAATTAATAAATGAAAATTTAAAAACCTATGCTCTGTGTGTGTGTGTGTGTGTGTGTGGAAAAGAAAAACATATGTTCTTAACTATATAATTCAAATATATTTAATATTACTACTATAAAATTAAATTTAAATTTATTTATTAGTTTAAATAATATTAATTTTTTTAAAAATATATATTTAATACCTTACCCCCCCTCCTCCCCCTAAACCATCCCTCTCCCCCTAAAAACACCCTTAAAATGGCCGTTGGTTGGCAAGCAGCCACATAGGCAGTGGCGGCCCCTCCCCACAATGGTCGCTAGCTAGCAACCCCCAAGGCCGCCTACCCTGCCATGGCCAACCCAGCGCTAGCCATGGTAGGGGAAGGGGGTGGCTAGCCGGTCGTGGAATTGGAGCAGGAGAAAGAGGAAATTACACATATATGTATATATACATGTATATATATTATGAATTTAAAATATAAGAGGTGGATGAAAATTATGTTTTTATGTGTGAATTTATTTTTTATTTTTGTATTTTTATTTTCATTTTTCAAATGTTATGCATTTTTATTTGTGTTAGTCTTTTTTTTATTACTTTATATATCAATTTATTTTTCCTTCTTTTGTGATTTTAAATTTTATTGCTTTATATAAAATTTATTTTTCACTTTTTTTCATTTTATTAATTTTATTTTTTTGTTGATGTGGCAAATTATGTTGCCACATCATACACCATGCAAGAAAGAGACAATACGTTTGATGACGAAGCGCCACATGGCACCAAATCAGTTGCCACATAGATGCAGGTCGATTGCAATTGTAATTCAGATTCAATTTGTCCTTAAATTGTCAAATTTTAAGAGTGGTTGTACCAATATTGTGACTCGAAAAACTAAAGTCTTAAATTGCCAGAAGGGTATAGGTATGAGACGAATTTTATAATTTTACTTTTTCTTTGCTGAATGAAGTAGGATAGAGGTCTACATCCATATCATCATATACATATTTTGAATGATGCTAGCCCGATGGAAGACCTAAAGCCTGCTACTATAGATATTAAGTATTGAATGATGAATCAAGCCGGTAGAAGACCTAAACCCCGCCACTGTAAATATTAAATATTGAATGATGAATTAGGCCCAAAAGGTGTGATTTTATTATCCTACCAAGTGGACAATTTAGGATAATTTGTAAAATGACCAATTAATCCATACTTGAAACACTTTTCAATTACCATTATATCCCCATTAAATTCTAACAATCCAACCAGGTATTTGTTTGTACACTTCTTTCTCAGCAGATTGAACATTTCTATAGAAAATTCTACCCATCCTCCATGGTGACAACTTTGCTGGAATATGTTCACTGACATCGTTATGAAAAAACTCACAATATTTTAAAGCAGATCGAACCTCAAAATTTCGAGCATAAGTTATGCAACTTTTATTTATGCCATATCACGAGAAGTGAATGCATTGTGACCCATTCGGATGATTTTTTGGAATTGGAGTCCTTCCGCGACACACTTTGTGATTGTATCAAGAGTAGATATTGGCATTTTGAAGATTCTTTTGATCTAGGTTAAAATATCGTGTTGAACTAATTATTATGCAAAATACATTATCAAACCAGTCCTAATTGATCTATGTCAGGACTTCTTTTTTAAATTTATACACATGTACATTAACAGTACCTTAAATTTATATAAAGATTTGAGAGGCTCAATAATTAAAAAAAACACGCCTAATAAAAGAATAGATGTCACTGTATAAAAAAAGATGTGATTATCTCTACAGACACTTTTACATACGTATTTATCCAACTACTCAATGTTTTTCTAAAAGACATATTTAATCAGTTATTATCTTCCCAAAAGTTATATCCATTCAAAGACAAAATTTTAACAACTATAAACGCATGCCTAGTACAACAATGAGACCATTAATTATTCTTTCTATGCAGTTACATTTCTTATTTTTATTATTTCAACCAGATTTAATACTTTTCTTAACAAACCAAAAACAAAAAGAAAAAAGAAAAATTCTAATAGATATGCCTATCAAATTAGTATTTTTTTAAGAGATTTGTTCAATCAAAACCTTTTCAACAGTTATATTATTCAGATAGAATCTTCTAACAATTATAAATATATGCCTAAAATACATGTTACGGCAAAATAAGAGCTATATTCATTATTCTCTTCAATGTGATTATTATTTTTGTTTTTTTTACTAATAATTCAATACTTTTTTCTAATAAATAAAATTTATATTCTAATTTAACTATCATAAGGATTTCCCAAATCCTAACACCCTCTCATGTGTTTTATTACATTAAAGAAGGTTCGTGAAGATTTTGTTAAAGTGAAGAATCAGGCACGCATTACCACGTACCTAAATTTTTAAATATCTCATTAAATACTCTAATTAAAGTATTGTTTATTAGTTGGAACAATTCAAGTTAATTTATTTTTTCTAGGTATGCATCCTTCATTTTTATCTGAGTTTAGTTCCAATTTTTTGAGTCTGAGGTATTATATCTCTTCCCTACAGATAAAAGTAAAGAAGGGGAAGTCAATGGGTAGTCAAGAGTTGAGGTAGACTTTGAGGATGAATCAAGTGGCTTCCTTTAGTTGATGCTAGATTTGGCCTTATCCACTCCAAAGCCAAGGCCAATTTATATTTTTAATTTATATTTTATTTTTTATTTTTTATATAAATACATAATACGCATATTAAATATTTTTTTATAAATATAATTAATTGATAACTAAATACACATAATATATATACATCATACTAAAATAGAAAATAAAATACAGAATAAAAAAAAAAGATCAAAAGTGTATTTTAATTTGGGTGAGCTTATAAATTTTTTAAAATATCTTATAAAATACCAAAAATATTTAGTAAGTTATTTGAAAAAAAAATTTATAAATTTTTAAAATAACATATTAAGAGCTTAAAAATTCTTTTTAAAAGAGAACTAAGAAGTGATGGTTTACTTAAGTCCAATTCCATGAGAAACCAAGAAAAATATCTTCGTTTAGCACAAATTTTTGGGTAAAGCTAGTTCGTCTCTGTGATGAGGGTTGAGATATCTTGTCATCTTGACAAGTTCAGTGGTGTTTCTTTATTTCCTGTCTCTGTGTCCTTATTTATCGCTTGGATTTTCATCGTTTAGAAGTTTTTGTTCATTGGCTATGGAAAATTTCTCTAGAATTTCAATTGCTGAGGAGAAAGATGGAGGGCTGGAATTCAATGATATGTCTGAAACAGCTCCATGTAATCTTCAGTAGACGGTTGTAGGTCGCTTTTTGATGGATCGAATGATAAACTTTAAAGCGACGAAGAATACTCTGGCTACCCTCTGGAGGCCGGTGAAAGGGGTTTGCATCAATGAATTAAATCAAACGCTGTATCTCTTTCAATTCTTCCATGAGATAGATATGAGGAGAATGTTGGATAATGGCCCATGGACTTTTGACAATCACTTTCTGTTATGCAAGCATCTGCAACCTAATGATCAACCTCAGAATATTCAATTATTTCACGTGCCTTTCTGGATTCAAGTCTATGACTTACCCATTGGTTTTATGTCCGAACGAGTTTGCACGGAGATTGGTAATTATGTTGGTTATCACATTGATATGGATCAAAACAATTTCGGTGGTGTGTGGAAGACATACATGAGAATCCGAATAGAAGTGGATGTTCGATTACCACTGAAAAGGAGAATGAAAATAAAGAAAACAGGAGGAGATTGGTTATGGATTAACTTCAAATACGAGAGACTACCCACATTTTGTTTTGTCTGTGGTAAAATAGGGCTCAGTGAAAAAATTTGTGAATTGGTGTTTGATCAGCCTGGTGCTATAAACAATAAGGCAAATGGGGCTTGGATGTGTGCTCCCAATAAAAGGAATCAAATCAATGCAGGAGAGAAATGGCCTCGGACAGACTCATCGGAGATGAGCATTGAGATGGGGAATACAGCTCACATGGAACAAACTATGGAAAAGGAAAATTCTTATGTGGTGGCGGAAGTTCGGCATCTGGGAAAGGAAATGAGATCGTGGGCAGCTGGCAGAGAGAAAGGGTAGGAAACGGAGGTAAATTTCGAGAGATAACGATGGAACCAAAGAATAATGACGGACAATTGGAAGGAATGGATTTGGCTGAGGAAAATTCCAAGGATAAGGAAGGTCTCGTGATCAGTTATATCAAGCAACGTCGGATGGGGAACGAGGGAAAAAGAAATTCTGAGGATGCTGATCAAAGCTACTTTGGAGGAAATATAGAACCTTATTTTAGGTTGTTCTTAAAAAATGTCTTAGAGGTGGGTCATGATGTCCAGGCCGCCTAGGCTAATAAGTTTCTTATGCTGGAATTGCTGTGGGCTGGGCAACCCATGAGCAATTCATGTCCTTAGGGACATTATTAAAAGTAAGAAGCCGTATTTTGTTTTTCTGATAAGATTGAAAGTCGTATATAATGAATAGGATAGTGTTTGAGCTGATTCAATTAGAGAGGTCGAACAATTCAACAGCAATATTCTTCTAAGTCTAAGATCTGCAACTAACAGCAAACGTTAAATTAGTCGAGGTACCCCCGGCTAAGGCAATTTGACATTCAAGTCAGTACTGGTCGAAATGAGGTAATCGAGCAGCAGAATAAGAACTTATAGTGTATATGGCATTACCTAGAGGATGGTTGGTAGTGAGGTATTTATAACCTTATCGTGGTAGGTGATATATCTAAAATGCTCTTATCAAGTGTAGAGGGCTCTTGTTCTTGCATGGGGGTTATTGATCATTTCAAATTTCGACACTATTTCAGGTGGCATTATCTCCTACTTTCTAAGGTGAATAGTACTTTGGGAGTGCACCTTCCTGCCAGAGTTGGTGGCAAAGGTTATATTGTGTGGCATGCGCCATTAATACAGAGGCATGCTGCTTGTCAGAGCATTAAATGTAGTAAGAATATAAGTTAACACTATAGTGAGCACTCTGGTCAAGAATCATCGAATAGACAATATAATCGACAAAGGAATGGTTGAACAGACCGAGTAGCTTGAAGCCTTCCGTTGAGTGTGATCGAAAACAATCCACTAGGTGATTGTGGTAAAGTGATCCGGTCCAACTGAGTTTAGAAACGACATTAAGTTGTGCATATTAAGTGGGCATGGGGCCCTCTCTGATGTCAATAACTTGTTGGGTTGGATCTGTTTGGAATAACTTACATATGGGCCAAGGCTTCAAGGCCTAAAACACCAGCTGGATATGATGGATTGTTTGTTGTTGACTGTTTGGGCCACAGCGGTAGCCTGGCGTTATTGTGGAAGAACCAAGAGGATGTTCATGTTCTAGAGTTCTCAAGATATCGTTTTGATGTTGAGGTGAGAATTAATGGTATGCAGACTTGGAGGTTTGCTGGCTGGCTTTTATGGGAATCCAAACCGTTTAAGGAAAAGAGACTCTTGGAACCTCCTCCGTCTTCTTGCGACGAGATCACAGCTACCTTGGGTTTGTGCTGGTGACTTTGATGATATACTTTCTGATTCTGAGAAAAGGGGAGTGACTCCTCATCCGAGATACCTTATGGACGAATTTAGAAGTGTCATATCTGATGCAGGGTTGATCGATTTGGGTATGGAAGGTTATCCTTTCACCTGGGAAAGGGGGAAAGGAGGAGCGAAGAACGACTTGATCGAGCTCTGGCTACAAAAAATTGGATTGAGTTATTTCGGAATTACCAAGTGACGAACATCGAGCTTACCTCATTGGACCATTACCCTATATTCATTGAGCTGACTCAGCAGATATATAATTTCAAAATTCGTTGGTTCTGATTTGAGAATTTCTGGTTGCGGGAGGACGGTTGTGCTAACATTATCCAGGATAGCTGGGCTCGTAATAGCAATTGCCCTATTCAAAAAAAGATTGAGGAATATGGTACTAACTTGCCGAAGTGGGTAGGAGGACGAAATAAAAATTTTAGCTAGCGATTAAAGGAGCTTAAAAGAAAGTTGGCCATGTTACGAGAAAGAAGAGATTTTGCCTCTTCGACAGAGATTCAAAAAATAAAAAATAATCTGTTTGAGATTCTCCAGCAGCATGAAGTGTTCTAGAAGTAGAGATCTAAGATTTTTTGGCTAAAGAAAGGAGATCTGAACATAAAGTTTTTTCACATCGTTGCTAACGAAAGAAAGAGGAAGAACGCCTTTACAAAGCTGAAAGATAACCAAGGTATCTGGCGAACCCGGGACTCCGGATTAGACAATGTTGTTACAGAATATTTTGAAAATCTTTTTTCCTCATCAACTTGTAATATGGAGCCCATCCTTCAGCATGTTAGAAGGAAGATCACAGAAGAGCAAAATAGGAACCTATTGACTGAATTTACTCTTGACGAGATTAAGAATGCTTTGTTTGTGATGCACCATGATAAAGCTCCTGAAATTGATGGAATGAATCCATGTTTTTTCCAAAGCTTTTGGCCAATAGTTGAAACTAATGTTGTGGGTGCCTATCTGTCTATTCTTAATTCTGCCACATTACCAGATGGTCTTAATGATACAGCAATTGTCCTCATTCCAAAAAAGCAGGAACCGTTCTACATAATTGATCTCAGGCCTATTTCTCTCTGCAATGTCTTGTACAAGATTGTGTCAAAGGTTCTTGCAAATAGATTGAAAAAAGTGTTGCTTAACATTACATCAGAAGCACAGAGTGCTTTTATCCTGGGGAGATTAATTACTAACAACATCGTAATATCATATGAGGTGATGCATTATCTCAAAAGAAAGAAGCAAGGGAAGGAATGTTTTGTGGCATTGCAAACAGACATTAGCAAGGCTTATGATCGCATGGAATGGGACTATCTGGAACAGATTATGTTAAGAATGGGTTTCGATAGAAGGTGGGTTGATTTAATGTGTATGTGTATTAAATCTGTCAAATATAGCATTGTGAAAGGCAATGAGCTTATTAGACCTATTATTCAGCAGCGTGGCCTTCGGTAGGGAGATCCATTGTCTCCATATCTGTTCGTCATTAGCGCTGAGGGTCTCTCTCTTGCCCTTCAGAATTGTGTTACTCAAGGAAAAATACACGGTATTAAAGGTTGCTCAAAGGTCGTTGATCACATCACACCTTTTCTTTGCCAATGATAGTCTGTTCTTCTTTAGAGCAAACCATTCAGAAGCTTCATGGGTTGCACAGGTCATTAAGAACTACGAGGAGGCATCTGGGCAAGTTATCAATGTAGAAAAATCAAAGATAAAGTTTAGTTCTAATACGAATGTTCACCAGAAAGATAAAGTCTGCTCAATTCTTGATATTATTGAAGAAGAGGGAGAGGTCACATATTTGAGGCTTCCAGCTTTTGTAGTGAGAAAGAAAAAGGAAGTTTTTGCTTATATTCATGATAAAGTTTGGAAAAGAATCCAAGGTTGGAATAAAAGATTGTTGTCAAGAGCAGGAAAGGAAATCTTATTGAAGTTAGTTGCTCAAGCGATCCCAAATTATGCAATGAATGTTTATTTGCTGCCTCTTGACCTTTGCTAAGATTTGGAGAGATTGATGAATAAGTTTTGGTGGAATTCAGGACATTCTAATAGGGGTGGTATCACGTGGATGAGTTCGAAAAGATTAAGCTGCTCAAAAACTTGTGGGGGCCTTGGGTTTAGACAGATCCATGACTTCAACCTTGCCACGTTGGGTAAGCAAATGTGGAGACTGTTATCTAGACCTAACTCTTTGGTTGCACAGATTTTTAAAGCAAGATATTTTCCCTCTTGTTCTGTCTTGGAAGCTAAAGTTGGTCTTAATCCTAGCTTCATATGGAGAAGTATTATATCTGCTCAAAGTCTTCTCAAGGAGGGCTGCCGTTTGAGAGTTGGTAATAGTGTTAATATTAGGATCACAATTGATCCGTGGCTACCCCATGATGAGAATCCTCATATTACTTCATCCTTGGTAGATCATCATAGTAACACGGCAGTTTCTGAAATCATTGATCACAGTAGAAAGGAATGGAACTTTCAGATGGTGGGAACTATGTTTAATGAGACAGATAAAAGGTTCATTTTCCAAATTCCTATCAGCCAGATCAATAAGGTTGACAGCTGGTATTGGAACAAGGAAATATCTAGTTGTTTTTCAGTCAGGAGTGCATACAAGTTACTAAGGTCTAAGAACGAAGGACATACAACATTTGAAGAGACACAATTCTGGTCTAAATTCTGGAAACTTGTAGTTCCTTCAAAAGCAAAGATTTTATGTTGGGGGGCAGCCCGTAACTGTATGCCTGCAAAAACCAGAATAAAAGAAAAAAAAGTAGAAGTTGATGACCTCTGTCTTGTTTGTGGCAGTGCAGAGGAATCAGACATACACATTCTCGTTGACTGCCCTATTGCCAAGGAATTTTGGTCTTTGTCTAATGTTGGATTCATCCGAGGTACTGGAAGTTCAGTTTTGGATTGGTTTAAGCTGGTATTTTCTGCTTGTTCGGGGACTATTTGTGAAGAAGTTTTGATGATTTGTTGGAGCTTATGGCAGCATAGAAACAATGTGGTTTGGAATAGGAAATCTAAGACTGTGAATGGCATTCTTCACTTTGCTATCCCCTCATTTTCTCAATGGAAAAAGGCTAGAGAAAGGACTCTCCAAGAACTAAGGAAAGCAGCCGGGAAAATGATAGACAAAAATGGACTAAACCTTACTGTGGATGGATCAAGGTTAATGTGGATGCAGCAATCTTCAAGAAGGAAGATGTGTTAGGGATAGGTTTGATTGCTCGTGACTTTGAAGGTGACTTTGTTTGCGCAGGGTTCAAAGTTTCTAAAGGAATTTTTGAGGTGTGCACAGCGGAATGCCTAGGAATCCGGGAAGCATTGAGTTGGATCAACCAATTGGGGTTTAGAAAAGTTTTTCTTGAATCTGATTCCCAAGAAGTAGTTAAGTTGATTAATGGTATGGAAGCATATCCTTTTGCGCTAGACATCGTTATTGATAATTGTAGAAAAATTAAAGAAGATTTAGCTCATTTTCAACTTTCTTCGATTAAACAATTTGCGAATTCGGTGGCTCATACTATAGTTAGGGCCTCATGTTCTATGTCTAATCAAGTTG
>JACGDI010005394.1:1295332-1305687 GCA_014898725.1 Jacaranda copaia
GAAACTCTTTTTGAAGAAGTAAGAAATTCCCAACTTATTTTTAAGACCTTAATAGATTATCTTAATTTTAATCATATTAATTATAAAATTATTATTACTAATATTTAATTTATAATCTCCAAAATCTTATTTTATCTAATACTCACTACAACAAAGTACAATTTTAGTAACGAATAATTTCGTTACCATTACATTGAAATTCGTTACCTAAACTGTTGGTTACAAAAATTTTGTTACTTAAGTTTAGTGCCTTAAAGCCTATCGCAAAAAGTTTGGGTAATGAATTTTTTGGTTCGTTACGAATGATGAACTTATGGCGACGAAATGTTTCGTTACAAAAAGTTTCGTATTAGTGACAAAACAATGTTAGTTATTATAGGTTTTTATAACGTAACGAAATATTTAGTTACCAAAACGTTGGTAGTTTTGTGATATTTTATTTTTCATTACCAATGAATATTATAATAATATTATTTATTTATTTTAGTTTTATTATAAATTGTTTGTGTAATTAAAAATTTGGTTACGATTAGTTAAATAATATTTTAATTCAAAAAAAATATTTCGTTATTAATGGAATAAATAACCAATAGTTTCATTACAAAAGAGTGTAAAAATTTTGTTACATTTAACACTTGAACCGACGACCTGTAGTGCACAACCCTGCCCGACCCATGGCCCATCCAGCCCTCGCATGTGCCTACCCACCCACTGCCCTACCTGAACCGACACACGACACACCTGCCATGCAATGTGCCTGCCCGCTTCCTGACCCAAGACACACCTGCCCAACCTGCCCAACCCACATATTCGAAATGGAGCCGCCAACCCATCCGCTGGAATTGAAAATTCAAAATCTGTTGGAATGAAGACTTGAATCTTTGCTTGTTTTAGCCTTCAACATAAATTTTCCCAACTTGGCTATAGCTCACCTTTGTTAATAAGGATGTATGCATATATATATTTATACATATTAAGTTTAGTTTGGCTCGTTTAACTTACAAACTCGAATTATTCACGAATCGTTTCGTTTTATTTATACCCCTAATTCTTAATATAAATAAAATAAAATTATAAAAAATATTAATCGTAAGAGTAAATGTGTGAATTTTTTACTCTATTAAAAGTAAGTTTTGAAAATTAATTATATGACATAATTAGTTTATTAGAATATTTTAGAAAAATATTATTATTTTTAAAATAAACTAGTACTTGTAATTCGAATAAATAAAATAAAAGCATCAAGTAGTGAACTAAAAGAAATAAATAGAAAGCGTGGGATGATTATATCATATAGTTGCTTGAAGCAAAGAAATTTTATTACATATATGTATATATAAATTGTTACGAAAAGGAGCAATATTTTTGCATTGTGAGTATTGGGTAAAGAAAATACTATAATAATTCATTTCTTTACTGAAAATATATAATATTAACATAAAAGTAAAAATATAGACTAAGTGGGTGTTTGGCTAAGTTTCTAATGAAAATATATTATAATTTTTTTATGTTTATAAAAATATCAAATTTTATCTTTTAAAATAAACCTTGCAATGTATGAATAAATAAAAACTTAAAATTCATACGGTCTAGATTATTATAGGAGTATGTTCAAATTTTAAAAATAATTAAATAAAAACCTCTTTACATTTTGTAGAAGAGTTTATAATATAAAACACTTTATTTTAGAAATTTATAAAAAAATATTTCTCTAAAATAATTGGCATTACATATATATATTAAAAAATTATGAACAAAACCTTTTAAAGTGAAAAACAAAGGGCAATCTAATAAGCAAAACAAACAATATTATTAATTGCAATTGTGTAAAAAAACTAGCTCAAAGTAATTCATTCAGTGGTGGTTACATTAACCGCCACCATTTATTATGAATTCCACAGTGGGTTGGATAAATTGCCACTTAACCTATTTTCTTGTGGTGTGTATATACACACTATATATGTATATAAGTATGAATAAAAAATTATATTAATAATATTTTTATAAATATTAAATATTATTTAATTCAAAATGACTAAATAGAAAAAAATATATAAAAATAAAAGTAATTTAAATTTTATTGATAAATTTATATATATGTGAATAAGTATAAATAGAAAAAATAAGCATACATGTATGAATAATTAGAAAGAAAAAAGATAAAAATAAAAATTATTTAAAATTTTATAGATAAATATATGTTGTGTATAAAATGAGAATATTGAAATAACGAGAAATGAGAATCAATGATAAATTTATATATATGTATAAATGAGAATATATGAAATAATGAGAAATTTTTATTTTGATTATTTGAAAGGTTAACATCTTTTTTGGTTATTCACTACTTTTTTGTTATTTGCAAAATATAATATGAATATACAATTATATTTATACAAAAATTTGAGATTGAACACAATAATTTTTTTTCTATATTTTATTTTACATTCTAATTTCATCCTCATATTTTGTCATTAATTCACATTTTAAAATCAATTTTAAGTTTATAATTATTTTATCAATTTACTATAGTTTTAACTTTATATGGCTAATGTCAAATTCATTTCTTAACTTAATTATTTGATAACTAAGTTATAAGTCAAATTAAAAGGTTTCTATTAACTTATATACTAATATTGATTTTAACTTTACAATTATTTTATATATTTATTTTGATTTATTTTAATTTTTTTTTATCTTTACTATCATAATTTTGTCTTAACTTTGATTTTTAATCAAAAATTAAAATTAAATAAGATTATTTTTAAATCCATAGTCACCAATATATTATCTAATTCTTTATATTTTAAGTTTTAACTTAATATATTTACTCATCGTCTTTTAAATTTAAAGTAATTTTAAAGTATTATAATTTTAAGTTTTTTTTTCTAATCAATCTTGTATTCTATATTATTCTCATATATTTTATTTTTTAATGCAACTATATGTTGATTTTTAATTGCATAATATTTTCTTCTTTTAATAAACTATGAAATAATATTCATGGATTTTTATGTTTGGAATGATTTTTCTTTTTTTTTAACTTCTCTTTGAATAATAAAGAAATTTATTGTTCATAACATCATGTATGTGAGATGTCTTTATATGTTTTACGCTTTTAAATATTAAAATTTAAAGTTTTAAATTTAATTTTACTTGATCATTTTTTGAAGTAATATTTAATTTTGCTAATCACTTGACCATTTTTTGTGATATTTTTATTTTTATGTTGTTATTTTTAATTGTATTTATAATTTAACAATTAAATTAATATATATAGTAATTTTAAAGAATCTGTGCATAGTATGGAGATAATGCTAGTAGTATAAATATATATAGATATATATTTTTTGATTGGTTAGTAGTGTAAATATATTCAATAACTTAACCTCATGGACAAAAATGAATTTTACCTAATTTATTTATAAAAATTCCACAAAATTTGAAATTCCCAATCAACCTTGAATAAAAAATTTTAAAAAAATAACAAAAAAATTTAAATTTATATAACAAAATTATCATTAAAAAAATACAAAATTTTATACTTCAATATAAATATATATAAAATCAAATTTAATTTTTTCGTTCAACTTCAATTAAAAGATTATTTAATATTAAAAAATTATTAATAAAATTATTTAAATTTGCTCTGAGTAATTTAAATAATATTGAAGTTAAACCCCATGTTAAAGTTACAAATAAGTCTAGGGATATTTTTGTCTAAAAAATAATCAGAGCAGCTTTTGAAGAACATTTTTGAATTTTAATGTAAATTTTCAACGACATCTACAAATTTGTTAAGAATGCTAACAATTCTTCAAATATTTAATTAAATATATAGGGATAAAAATAATTTTTTTAAACTTATAACTATATTACTAAGTTTATATTACAATGTCATGAGTATTTCAAAATAATTTAAAAATTTCCAACTATATTAAAATTATACAAGTTGATCAATTTCAAAACAATTAGCATCAATTAACAGTAGAAAATTTTCAACAAATGCATGTTCAAATTGTCCACATCAATATATTATTAGTACAAAAATTTTAATTTTTAAAATGAAATTAATTACACATAAAAACTAAAGTTTTTTTTAATTATAAATAATTTTTCTAAAATCTTTTTTATTCAAAAATAATGTCCTAATAAATAATAACAAAGAATAGAATTAAATCTTAACCCCCATAATAATACATCACAATTCATCTTATAATATAAGATAAAATAAATAATTTGTGTATATACTATTTATACACAAAATGGAGGGAGGAGCAAAAATTTGGAGGGAATAAAAAAATAATAGGAGAATTCATTTTTGGAGGGAAACTTATATTTTTAAGGATATATAATATGTAGATCAACTATTTCTTAAGAACAACTTGTTCAGGTCCATGAAAGTTAATAATCATTTTACTTAATAATATACTTTAAGTTAATACTTTTTTATACTATATTAGGTCACGAAAGTTATCTTCATTTTAACAATTTACATAGTAAAAAATATACAAAATTAATATATGAGTATCTATAGGTTATAAAAATCTTTAAATGGCCAATACATTGATTAAAAAATAAAATATAACATTAATAGGTCTAACTGCTGGGACAGTTTTCTTTTCATTAACTATTATGATCAACTAGATTTATTTCTTTTCTTTTTCTATTAATGTATGTAACCTTTAACTATTTATTTTTGGAAACTTTTAGAATTTTTCTAAAAGAATATTGTAATAAATTATAATAAAAAATTAAATTCTTAAGCACCAAAAGTTATGAGTCCAAATTATATGTTATTTACCTATTTTAACTATAATAGAAAGTCATTTAAGAATTTAAAAAATTATATCAATTCATCATATAATCTATGATAAAAGAAATTAAGTTTGCTATAAATTATTTATAAAAAAAAGAGAGGAGATAAAATTTAGAGGAATCGAAAAAATGAAGAGAATTCATTATTATTAGTGGGAATCAAATTTTTGGAAGAAATCAAGTTAAATTATTATGTCAAACTAATAACAAAAACAATTCTTAACATTTTTTATGGGCCAAATTTTGGAGGGAATACAAAGTTGGAGGGAAACAAAATTGCATTGCCATCCAAATTCATTAAATAAAGTTATACATATGTATAAAATAAGAATATTGAAATAATGAGAAATATGATAAATTTATATATGTATAAAATGAGAAATATATGATAAATCTTCTTTAAAGTTTATTGAAATTTATTTTTATGTATATAAGTACGAGAAATGAGAAATAATGATAAATTTATATATGCATAAAATGAGAAATATATGATTAATCTTCTTTAAATTTTATTAAAATTTATATATATGTATATATGTACTGTATATGTAATAAATATGAAAAAAAATTATATTATATATTTTTATAAATATTAAATATTATTTGATTCAAAGTGAATAAATAGATAAAAATAAAGGCAATTTAAATTTTATTGAAAAATTAATATATATATATATATATAGATGTATATTATATATATGTGAATAAGTATAAATGGAATAGCTAAAAATTTGTTTTGAAGAGTTTTGGTATCTTTGCAATTAAAAATTTCTAAACAATTAGATATTTACCCATTAAAAAATTAAATTAAATAAAAAAGTAAAAGAATAAGTCATATGAAATATAACTATAACAATAACAAATAAATACATAAAAAAAGGAAAACACATAAAAATAAAACTATATATGCACATATAGGCAAAATTATAATTTTTATCCTATAACTTTATTCCATTTGGTTTTTGATCCTATAAATTGCATAATTACAATTTTAGTCCTATAAGTATCAAAAAATTGCTATTTTTAATCCTTTTTTCATTGGAATCAGCAAAAGTTACAGGAAAAGTTGATGTGGCTCGCCGAATGCATGCCCATTTGGAATTTTTGCCTCGTTGGCAACTGAAATGATTTGATTGATTAAAAAAAATAACAAAATTGTCAAATAGATATATAATAAAATATATATGATGTTTAGCAAATATCATGAATATATATATTTATTTATATATACACAGAATCCCTGTCATCCGTACAATCATAATCATACGAATAATAGTCTAAAACTATACATTATACTATCAATGATATTCCTCAGTGATTAGTTTCGACATGATCAATAGTTATTATTCATAATTATGCTGTTATACAAAAAATATTCTTGAGTTGCATCGGTTCCGATAAAAATATACAAATAGGTCCTTGATTATAGAATTAATCTTGTGATGTTACACAAAGCCAATTACATTAGCTCAACTATTATTAATAGTCCAAATTCACCACTTAGTACTCATTTACAAAATTAGAACCTAATTACCTAATTGACTTTAATTACCCAAGATTATCATGTAACATTTCAAATTCGGGTTCACTAACTTATGTAATTATATGCATGACTCTATGTTTTCAATCAAATTGTGTGTTCTTTGCGATTATACATAGCGTTGCTAAGCTTGGAAGGTACATACATACACATGCATACAATTTAAACCCATTTCCGGCCATTTACCCAAATTTCTCGTTATTGGCAAGGAATCTTCACGATCAACCCATGTGCATGCAATTGCTATGTTGAGATAAGCAATTTGCCTCTATGCCGGCCACCTGCTGCTGCCAGTTGCCAGCTGTTGATGCTAGATAAATTCACCACTACCACTGAAAGATGCTCCTTAGCTCCATGAATCAAATCCCTTAAACAATTTTGGATTCCGATGTCATTTGGTTGGTCAATTGGCCGAAAAATCAAAATCTAGCCACCAATGCCGCCGCTTGATTTTCTTAAAATTACTTTGCCATCGATGGTCCGTTTTGGACATTCAAGCTACTGTTGTGATCCTTAAGTTGAGCCCAACAAAATCCAATAATTAAACTTGAGCTTCAATCGTTGAAACAGAGAAACCTACCACCACCACCGAGGCTATGACTTTGAGCTCTAATTCTGCTAGCCTCATCGATCAGTTTTGGGGGGAAATGGTATATTTGAATTCCTTGAACTGAGAGGAGTAAACCGGTATATAGTATGGTGGGTTTTGTCATTTGCTAGAGAAAGTGGCTGTAGGAGGAAGACAATGGACTTGGGTGTGAAAATGAAGAAATATGGGGTTATTTTAGTTGAACTTTCAAAAACTGCAATTTCACCCTCCAAAACTATTGCCTAGCCTTCAATAAAGTCCTCTCAAGTTTTGAGTGTCTTCTTTTCAGCCCAAAGACTATTTATTGCTTCACATTGACTCCTTTAACCAATAATAATCCCACTTTGACCCACAAAACTTCCAAATGTTGGTCAATCAAATTTTCCTCAATTTTTGAATCAACCCCAAAACTTCCAAAATTTTTACAATCAAGTTTTTTTTTTTTTCAAGCTCTAAAATTCGATTAACTGATATCTTGAATTCTAAATCTTTATTTTCAAAATACCAAATTTTAGGAGTGTTACATTATTTAATTATAAAATTTGTTAAACCGATTAATGATTTGACATGTAGATCTAAGTAGATCCAAATAAAGAATAGTTTTATCTTTTACTTTTTAGATATTTAATTTTATTTTTAATTTTTTTAACCGTGGTGAAGGGCGACATGGGCATATAGGGAGGTGCCAATTTTTTGAGAAAAATTTTAATTATGATGACTTGTGAAATTAATAACTAAAATATTTTTTACACTTTAAATTAAATTAATTTATGGAGGGAACAAAATTTTGAAGGAAGAAACTTTGGAGCAAATTTGGAGGGAATGAATTTTTAGAAGGAAACAAAATTTAGGTGAGATTGTATTTAATTGTAATTTAAAATTAGTTAAAAAAAGTATTTGTTACCATTTTTTATAACAAAATTTTGGAGGGAAAAAATTTTTAGATGGTAAATTATTAAGTGTAGTAACAAATATATTTGTTACTATAAAACTTAATTGTAACAAATTTGTTGACGTAACAAAAAAGTAGAAACTTTTGTTACAAATATGTATTTCTGAAAGATGGAAAAAATTATTTGTGACAATGCTTCAGTTTTCATAACAAATTTTGTTTTAGTTACAAAAAAATAAAAATTTTGGGTAACAAATATGTTTTTTGGTTACCTAAGATGAGTGCTTTAGTAACAAAATTCCAGTCTCGTTACGAAAAATCATAATTTTATAATGAATTTTTACTTTGTTACCAAAATTTTTGTTACAAGAAGTGCAAGTTGTTGTAGTGACTTTAAGAACTTATTTTTAGAAAAACATCTAGCATATTATAAATTTCAAAAACTTCTTATAAGTTGTAGGAGCTTATAAAACTTTTTAAATAAATTTTTTCAAATACTCTCATAGCGTGATGAATTAATAAAATCGCTGACTTAACCTAGTTAGATACGACTTAAATAAATTCTCTATGTCTCATCGATTCTTCTTTCCCATATATACTTGATGATTTCAATTTTAGTACGATGGGCTTTTGGGTCCCGACCCAATGGAGTAGGCCGACCAGAAAGATAGAGTTTGAATACGTGGATTGGAACTTGTAGCTATGGAACAAACGTCAGGCTAGCCGAGAGGGTCATCGGTTAAGACTCTCCGATGCTTAAATCAGTATTTTGACCTAAAAGTAATTGGACATAGTAATAGTTAATAGAGTATATTAGAGTGTATCGTTATCTATGAATGAGAGAGTATTTATAGACTTTGTGAAGAGGTAAAAAGATAGGTTTATCCTTCGTGCACTTTGGATTAAGTTATCCTAACTAGGGATAACTCTAGTTATTTCGACCTAGCTTAGAGCTTTACAGATGGCTGGTTGGTCGAAAAGGGGATCCATACCGCCATTAATGAGAAGACAATGCACCATCAAACCAATTAATGCAGATAAGATGGTGGTTGAGGCTCATTTAATGTGGATGCAATGGGTTGCAAGGGTTGCCATTAATGTTTTTTCAGTCCACTTGTCTTGACCTCTGGGGTCAGTAAAACTCGACCTAAGTGATCAATTTAAGTTTCCTAAATTGTTAAACTTAGTTTCATTGGGCTTGCTTATTGGGCAGCATCTTCATTGGATGTGAGCCTATCCATGTCATAGTGTGGGCCTACCTATATCAATACTAATTATTTTGCCATGCCAAAATTTCAATGCAAGCACCTAGCCGAACTAAATATTTTGTATTAATTAATAGGGCAGATCACATAATTATTCCCTAAAATTTTACTCTGAAATCACTTTAATCTTCAATTTTTAAAAGTTCATCTTTTAGTCCATAATGTTAATATATTCTTTCATTTTAATTTTCAAAAACACTTTCTAGCTTTTAGGTGGTATTTGACCAAAAAATTGATCAATTTTTGACTTTTTAAGGGTAAAATTGTTAATTTATGATTTTATGTTCCACTTTAGTGCCAAATTAAGATTTTATATTCCACTTTAATCCTAGAGTTAATTGCAGTCAGCCCCCAACTTATAGCCTCATTTGTACATTGCCCTCCAACTATTGTTGATATGCAATTTCACCTCTTAAATTAATTAGATTGTTCACCAATACCACATTTGTACTATTTCAGTGGAATCTAACAATAATATTCTATTGCCTTCAGCCTGCTTGTCCAATGTTCATTTATTAAATTCCACTAGAACAATGCAAATGTGGTATTGGCGAATATTTTTATTAGTTTATGGGGTAAAATTGCACATCAATAATAGCTGGGGGGGACAACATACAAATGAGGCCATAGGTTGGGGGATTGATTGCAATTATTCCTTAATCCTATGTCACTTTTTATTTTTGATATATTATATATAAATATATAATATATACAAATATATCATATTAATATATATTTAAGTTATATGTATGTATTATATATTTGTAGATTATATATATTAATAAATAAATGTAAATATATGCGCAAATCTATAAAAATACTATATAATTATATTTGTATAATAATCTCAACCACCCCTATACCTTGCACCCTCCACAACTCCATCCCCACCCCCACCACATGTTGGTTGGCCATAGCAACTACCCTCAGCAAACTTACCTCCTACACACATGTGATTTAAATAGTTTTATTTGCACTTCATATTTCTTGAGTATTTATTTGTCTTCTATTTTTATTACAATTATTCAAGTACATTGAATTTAGGGCCCAAATTTGATAGCTTAGAATAATTGTTCTGTCAATTAGAATATTAAATTCGTAATTGTTTAATAATCCTAATACTTGTGACAAATAACATAGTTATGTGTGGTGATATGCATGATTTATGTTACGTGGATAAATTATCTAGTCTAAATGAACCCTGTTTGTGTGTGTTTGTTGGATATGGCTGAGTCTCTCTAGTTTGTTAAT
>JACGDI010005394.1:1305787-1321120 GCA_014898725.1 Jacaranda copaia
TACCTTTAGAGTAGGAATTTATTTTTGTTGGATTCGACACCCATCAAATTTTGGCGCGCTTTGCTGGGGACTAGTGTTAAATAATTTTGTTTCTTTTAATGCCTTGATCTTCTCATACAGGTGAGCTTCAATAAAATCCAAAGATTGAAAAGATTGCTTGTAGATTATGGAAGGAGACTAGATTGCAAAAGAAAGGTGAATTGTCACCTTCGGATCTCGATATAGATTCATTCGTTTAGTTAGTTCTAGCAATTCTGAAAAAAAGGAAATAATGGCCCGTGAAAGAACTTTAAGAGAGTTAGTTGAATTGGATTTGACTTAACAATGGCTTTGTATTGAGTATACGGAGTTGGAAACACCTTTTTAAGCTAAAATTTGGGTTAATCCATCTACTACCCATTTTTCGCAGTTTGGAGAATAAAGATCTCCATAAACATTTAAAGTACTTTATATTGTGTGCTCGACTATAAAATCCTAAGGAGTGTTTGAAGAGCAAGTCAAGTTGCGAGCTTTTCTAATTTCTTTAGCTAATAAAGCTAAAGATTGGTTGTTTTATATACCTACTGGCTCTGTCACTACATGGACGAAAATGGCAAAAAATTTTCTTGAGAAGTTTTTCCCTGCTTCATGTACTACTAGTACTAGAAAAGAGATCAACAGGATAACATAGAAAGACACGAAGAATCTTCATGAATATTAGAAAAGGTTTAAACAACTTTGTGCAAGCTGCCTACAATATGGTATTATTGAACAACTTCTCATTTAGTACTTTTATGAAGGACTTCTACCAATGGAAAGGAGGATGATGGATGCAGCAAGTCAAGGAGCTATAGTGAACAAAACTCCAAGCAAAGCTAGAGAATTAATTTCTATAATAGCTACCAACTCCCAACAATTTGGATACTCTTGGGACGTTCCTAGAAAGGTCAATGAGGTAAGTAATTCATCTCTTGAGCATCAAATTTCTACTTTAATTTCTCTTGTTCAACAACTGATTGTAGGAAATACGCAGAAAATTAATAATTGTGGGATTTGTACCAATATTGGTCATCCTATGGATATGTGTCCTACACTCTAAGAGAATTCCTACAAATAAACCAATGCAATATGAAGATTTCCTAGGTCACCGCAAAGAAAGTATGATCCCTACTCAAACACCTACAACCAAAGATTGAAGGATCATCTGAATTTCAGTTACAGAGAGGGACCACAGAACTACCAACACTTCCAACAAATACTACCTCCTCTACAGCAACTATCCTCTTTGAATACAAATATGTCTCCTGAAGAGATTGTTAAATCACTTGCAACTAACACTTAGCAATTTCAACAAGAAATGTGAGCAAGCATTCAAAATCTAGAGAATCAAATACGTCAGCCAGCTGCTTCAATGAGTAAGATGGAATCCAAAGAAAACTGCCATCTCAGACAATTGTCAATCCCAAGCAGAACATTAGCGTGATTATTTTGAGGAATGGTAAGGAGTTGAAGGAACCCAATAGAAAGACACGAGAAAATGCCATTGTAGAAGAAATGGAGAGAGAGATTGTCATGCTCTAAAATTTGATTAAACATTCACATAAACTCAATGGTAAGATGACAAGCTCATTGATTTATACATTCCCCCTTTCCCAAAAGGTTTGCTAAATCCAAAAGGCATGAAGAGGAAAAAGAGATTCTTGAAACTTTTCGCAAGGTTGAGGTAAACATCTCCTCACTTGATGCAGTTAAGCAAATATCTCGATATGCTAAAATGTTTAAGGAGTTGTGCACAAAAAAAAAAGCAAATTAAAGGGAAATGAAAGAATAAGTGTGGGGGAAAATGTCTCAGCAGTGATACAAAAGAAATTGCTCCCTAAATGCAAAGACCTAGGTATGTTTACTATCCCTTGCAAAATTGGCAATATTGGAATTAAAAAGGCCTTGTGCAATCTTGGTGCTTCAATTAATGTTACGCCTCTTTTTGTCTACTCTTCTTTGAATATTAGTTCTTCAAAAGAAACAAGAGTAGTTATTCAACTTGCTGCTAGGTCTATTGTATATTTCAAGGGAAACCTAGAGAATGTGTTAGTACAAGTTAACGAATTAATTTTTCCTACTGATTTTTATATATTCAACATGTCTGAAGACAACTCTCCAAGTTCATCGCAAATACTATTAGGAAGACCTTTTCTGAGAACCTCTAGGACTAAAATTGATATGCATGATGGTACACCCATTATGGAATTTGATGGTGATGTGATTAAATTCAATATCTATGATGCCATGAAATATCCTATTGATGTTCCTTATGTTTCTGTTGTGGATAATATTGATACTTTGACTCACAAAATCTTTGATTTGAATGATGATAATTTTGTGACCTAAAGAATAGTTACATCTAGCCAAAGATTTTAAAAAGAGGTGCTTTTTGGGAGGCAACCCAAATTTTCAGTTTATTGTTCACTTCTTTAAATATATATATATATATATATATATATATATTTGCGAATAAAACTATTTAGATCTCACAAATAATAAAGAATCCAAACTTCGATAATCTCTTAGGCTAGAAGAAGAGTTTGACAATTCATGTTTGAGAGAAAAAAGCAAGCAAAACAAAATATGTTGAATGAAAGAATGAAAAAAGCTCCCTGTGAAAGATACTTAGTTCCATATAAATAGCTTTTTACTCCTAATGCAACTGGAAAACTATTAAGAATCCTATCAGAATAGGAAAACTCAAATTATCTTAATTAAAGAAATAGAAATTAAAATATTCCAAAGGAATAATTTCAATTTTGATCCCCCTAGTATGCTACTAATTTAATTTTGGTCCTTCTGTTTTCACTTGTATCACATTGCATCTTTAAAGTTTCATTATTTTATTTAATGTTGTCCCTTTGTCAACATTGTTGTTTGATAGTTAATGACAACTGTCACATGCTCCTCACGTGATTTGAAGACAACAGATTGCTTTCACCCATCTTAAATTTAATAAGAAAAAAGAAAAGAATTATTTGGTTCCTCAAATTAAAAAACAAAATGTGTGTGGAATTTCAAATCCTTCTCCTTTCCATCCACCACTTTTTTTGAAGTTTCTCCCTTATCTCTTTTCTTTCTTTTTTTTTTCTTTTCTCTATGGCTTCTGATTTTCCTCTCTTAATTCTTCTTGATCATCTGGTTAATGGATATTGATCTCTAGCGGGATCTTGAGGGGGTGCAAGTTTCTATATTCAAATTACATGGGAACAACACTCAGAATCAACTCTTCTTCTTCAATTCATGAATTCTCCACAAACCCCACCATTTCTTCCTCTTCTTTGGCCTTCTCTTCATCCTTCTTGCGTTTGTAAACTCCTCAGGCGATCTTACAAAACCCTCTTTAGATTTGGCCTCAACTCTTCCATCTCATGAAACCCTTTTCTCCGCAGAAAAAGCTAATGCTACTGCTACCACTACAATGGAATTTCACCCCAGGAAGAGGGCAGTTAATCCACATGCATCTAAATCTAAAAGAAAATATCTATGGTTTGAATTGTTTACGTGTATGGCTTTTTATGTACATGTATTACCCTTGCAAAATGATAAGTGATCATAGTAATCAATATGAAGCAGGCATATTTACCCATGTTTTAAGTGTGCTCCATTCTAATTCTTGAACACAAGGAGATTATTTGCAAAATCTTCGAAAAGAAATCCATTCCAATCATGTTTATGGCTTCGACCAATAATATAATCCATGACAATCAATCACATTACATATAATTGATCATATATATTTTATGATTAATTACTATTTTTTATGAAACAATTACACAACAATATATATTAATTTGTTATCTATAGTACTATTAATAAAACATCTATTCCTTTTTGGTATTTTTTCGTGCAATTTACCTAAAACACCTTCAATCACCATAACTATAATTTATACAGTAACTACTATTTACAACCCACATATTCTACACTCATAATTATCATCTATCTTTCCATAGTATTTTATTATTTATGTAAAAATTTAAATAAGTATAAAATTTTATTTAAAAAATTAATATTATATAAAAAATAAATATTTACTGTATTTACTTTATACTATAAAAAATTTAACACACATGCCTCAAGTGTACCAAGATTGATAGAATATAGTTGAGGAGATTTTAATTTAAACAAAATATATCTTACACTACCTACTAGTGTACATTGGGCAACGGAGGGACGTGGGCCATTTCTTTCCACACTAAGTAAAGCTGCACCAAGATATTTAAAGCAAAAGATGCGTGTGGCCTGTGGAGCTCACATAATTAAACTTGTAAATATGCCCTCTTTCTTGCAATTGAAACATGGGTGATACTATGTCCTCTTCCTAATAATGCATGTACCGTTAGGAAGCATGTCAAACGAGCATGCCATGATGCAAGGGCAGTGATCACCACGTACGAAGGAAAATAACCATGATGTTTCTGCAGCACGAGGCAATGGGAGTTACACTATGAATATAACTATAAAGTCGTCTGCCATTAGCAACCATTCGAACGGGATGAATTTGCCCAATGCAACAAGTCTGCAAATGATGCAGAACCAAACACCATATACCCTTCAAATGCTGTAGAACACAGATAATTTTTCATTTTCGGGGTTTGGAAACTCAGCAAGTGCATACATGAATCAGATGCAGCTGATAGAAAATGCGTTGTCCGTAGGCAAGGAAGAACCTAAAGATTACTTATTTTTTGACTCTTTTCTAAACTGAAGATGTCCTGGGAGCAAATCCAGCTCTGGAAAATTTTTAGCTAGTGTTTGTGTGAGAAGTAATTTATAATTATGTTGTCATTGTGTGTTGTATGCATGTACGTAGATCTTACAATAAGGGGGTTAGGGGTATTTTTTTTCATTTGTTCTGAAGCCATTGAAGCTGGACAGTGGCTTCATATAAGGTTTAGTTCCACAAGAAGAAAAGTAGAATAAAAACAAGTGTTAGGCAAATTTATATTCATTTTCAACTATATTCCAGCTTTCCTAATTTTCAAAGAATTTTGCAATAAATTGACTCCTCTGCATTACAAGTATTTTAAGTTCTCCTTCTCAACAAATATCTCTTACTTCTCAATACCACCATATGTTTATCAAACTTCTTTCTCAAAGGAAATTTTACATCAACCTTTTGTAGGAAGAATGAAACTCCCACTATGTTGTTTCAAGAATACAAGTAGGAATTCTAATTTGTATGGCTTTTCTCCTTGTGTTCGAGATTAAGGATTGCAGCATCGAAAACATTTGTGAAAGAAATCTATTATCTTCAAGTAGTGTGAGGAACATGTGACAGTTGCCGTTAACTATCAAATGGCAGTGCTAATGGAGGAAAGACATTGAATGAAATAATGAAATTTTGGGGACGCAAGGTGATACAAGTGAAAATACAGGAACCAAAATTGAATTAGTGGCATACTTGGGGGGACCAAAATTGAAATTATCCCATATTCCAAATATATACAACTGCTAAAATAGATTGAATGCTTCCAAATCAAATTTGCATAATAGTCTTGGGAAGCACGACATGCCCGCACTCAAACTATTTCCTTCTTCCATTCCTCATCTGCTCGGGAATGCGCTATTTCCTCCAAGCATGTGAAATGCTTGAGTTTCAATTGCATTAAGCTAGAATTTTCAATTTGTTTCACAAAATATAAAATGAAAGTTAAAACCCAACAATTAAGTATTTTTACTATTAATCACAAGGAAAAATTATACGAATAAAAAGATAAAAATGCAACTTAACAACACCGCACTTTTGCAACCCCCACCCTACCCCCAACTCCCTTATGCCCACCTAACCTTGCAATTGCCAATGTAAACAAGGCCATGGCAATCATGATCGTCATGCCGCATTGAAAAACAACAACCATGGCTATTGTTTTCTAAGCTACCATAATTGTACCTTTACCATGGCCACTATTATTCATGTCAATAATCCATTCAAACTGTTCTTGAAATAGCTACTCAATCACTCCAAGAGAATGAATATATGTGATATTAAATCAATTAATTAAGCATTTTACATTGATTGAACCAAAAACTAAATATAAAAATACATGTGTGCCATGGGACAGTATGGCCTCAATACAAAGTGATGTTTGTAGATTTAAGAATGGATAACTTTGATGAATAGCAAAGAATGTAGCACAATTTATTTCAATTAAAAAGTATTTTAGTACTTTTATCATGTAATTATCAAATATATTAAGAAATGTAGCTGTTGGCATAAAAAAATAAAGAAATTAAAAGCGACATAGGGATTAAAGTGAAATATAAAATCTTAAATTAGGACTAAAGTGGAACATAAACCTTAAATTGATAATTTTGCCCTTAAAAGGTCAAAGTTGATCAATTTTCCAATCAAATATCATCGGAAAGTGGTTTTGAGGACTAAAATGAAATGATATATTAATGTTAGGGAATAGAAGATGAACTTTTAAAAATTATGGACTAAAGTGATTTTAAAGTAAAACTTTAGAAACTAATTATGTGATTTGCACTAATTAATAACATAAAATGAAATCATTAATAGATTGTCAATATTTCAAAAGTAAACCAATTAAAAGGCTAGCCTAGGTACAACTCCTCTTTTAATCAATTATTGCCCATACAAAATAAACAACAAATTAAATATTAAAAAAATCTTAATTTCCATGAATTCCCATTGTCTGTTGAGTGTGGGCGCATCCATCGCATGTCCTCTTTCTTTTTTTTGAAAAAAAAAAATGTCTCTGATGACCTATTAAATATTCATACTTCTGTTGCTCAATTAAAGTAACGAAGATTACTGTTATATGTTATGAATGGTGACAAGTGGTACCTTATACATTCACAAATTCATTTTTATCTATGCTACTAATGGAATATTGAGGACATTATTATGAAGGCTGTGTTCTATTGGGTTGGAATTAATCATTGTTGGCCCATTGACATCGAGGCTTTTCGTGTTGAGGAGCAGTTTTTTTATTTTTTATTTTGGTGCATGGGGAATTATTTGTTATTTTTTTTATTAGTCACTGTGACATGTTGTTTCTATGTACAGAAACTTAATTTATCATATTATTAATACTAATTATATTAATAAATAATAAAGTATTACAATAACATAATTTTAATAATACACACATTAAAATAACATACCATATTAATTATCAATTAATATAAGTTCGTACAGAGTAAATAATTTTCACATTAAAAGTTCTAAAATGCAGAGTATAAATACCTGCATTCACATTCAATATATAAATATTTTTATTCTATTTAGACTATATTACTTGTATTTTATATTTTTATATCGTGTGATAAATGCACTTTAAAATTAAAATAAAAATTAAGGGCCCATTTGGTTTCATTTTCATATCTTATTTTTACATTTTCTACTATTTGAAAATATAAACACATCACTTTTTTTATATTTTCACCCTCCATAATTTTTATTTTTATTTTCAAAACACATTGTCAATAATCTATATATTTTATCCTAATAACCTATATATCTTCTCTTTCCATTTTATTATTAATATCTCTCTCTACCTACAACCAACTAAACCTAATATAACATTACTCTTCTAACAACATATCCAAATACAAACTTGTTTTTAACTCATTTTCACTAACTACTTTTTTAAATTTTGGAAATGAAAAAAATGAAAATGAAAATAAAACCAAGCATGGCCAAAGAGTATAGTTGATAATTCAAAATTTGTTATAATATGGTGTGGTCACCACTTTAATTGTGTTAAAAACTTTTCTTATTTATATAATATAAATTATCTATTATCTATTTTGTGATGTGAATTATTTTAAGATTTAATTTTGTTGCAACGGTACAGTAGATGGACTCATTGTAGCGATTGAGCCCAAATCAGGGAGGCCCTTAGAAAACATAATGTTGTATAGATACCGATTAATCTATATATAATATGAAAGCAAATAATTGTAAGAATCTCCAAGTGGATACGCTGCCCAAATTTGGACGCCAACGGCCAAACCACCCCAGAAAGATCGTTAAAGCACCATCAGTTTCTGCCACGTGGCCAGTTTGGAGATGTTTCGGTCTTTGCGTGTGACTTTTCTGGCGGCCGACCGCCAACAAACTTAACTGCCTTCATCTAGAGTTTTGGACCCCACCAATTTCGAAAATTATGACGTCATATTATATCACCTCCCTATTTTGGCCTCAATATTTACACTGAACTTTCTGGAACAACTAATGTTCAATTACACCATTGGCCACCTATGATGCCAGGATGGACAAGGATGCAATATGATACAAACACGTAAATGTTTTATTTTTCAAAAACTTTAGGACATAACAGGATTGTGATGTGGTTGTCTGGTAATGCACATACAGAAATATGGTCTTTTTTTATATTTTAAATTTAATAAAACTTTGATATGATTGCTCATAGGCAACATAATATATATGTATATATGCATTCATGTAAACACACATATGTGTATATATATGTCGTTATTAATAGATTTATAAAGTTATATATTGATGTGGATACAAAAGAAAAAAAATTATTCAGGTTAATTATTTGGCCAAAATTTTATTAGTGATATTTGTAAATTATGTATTGCAAGAAGAATGAAAGAGTTTTATTTTTATAAAGAAAATAGACAAGCTGTCAATGATGTCATCGATACATCATAAAATGTGCTAATTTTTTAAAATTTTTATTTAATTTGCAAACGCATTAAATATCATATCAAATACTTATATTGAAAATATATTACAAACATGCTATTTCCAACATATATATATATATATACACACACACACAACACAATATGAATGAATATTTTGGAAAATTCATACATTATAGTTGCCAACATTAATGAGAGCTAAGAGGTCAAGGTAATTTATTTCATAAAAAATTTTTTTAGCACCTCACATGTGGTATGGTGATCGAATTTTTATCTTCCATAAATAAATTTAGTATAAGCAATTAATATGGATAGATAATTGATATAATTATAGGTAGCTTGGTAATAGTATTTAAATTTTATTTAGACAATACAGTTGAAATTTTAAATTTGAACAAAAAAAGTAATTAACCTTTACAAGCTCAATATGTTTTTACTCTATTATGTTAAATTATTGAATAAAAAATAAAATTTATGCGATCAAACAAAGTAAGAATTAGTAGTTGTTGTACTGACGTGGCATGCTAATTAATTTATTAGCTTGGTGTAAACAATTTGACTAATTAATGTCACAATAGTTGAATGGTTCCTAAAAATATAGTTAAGAAAGTGCGATGCGCAAGATGTTTTTAAAAGAATATTACTAAGAAAGTATGATGCATGAGAGATTCTTAGAAAAAATATTTACCAAGAAATTACGATACCCCAGATATTTTTTAAAAAGTAATTACCGTCTCAATCATACGTCGGTCTTGTTAATTGTTGCGTTGTGCCTATCAATATAAATAGTAATGTGAATGTGAGGTTATGGGCTGCCTATTTCAAACTGAGGAGGACTTTCGATTTTTCCTCAAAGCTCATTTTGGCATAATAGTTTAGGTTTTGACCGACTTATGCTTATTATTAATGTGCATTTTTATCTATACCAAAATAAAATATAATTATACTTATAATATGATTGTTTGGTTTGGTGAGATTTCTAAAAACTAGGTATAACTTTCAAAATCTTGACTTACTTTTACATTTGTTGAGTGGCTTTTTGGTTTAACGATATTAGTTTTATATATAAATTTGAAGTTGGGATTTAAATCTAACAAATTTTTGACTTGTTTGTGCGTGTAAATAAAAAAAAATGATTTACTTTTATAATATCCCAACTTTTATTATGATTAATTAACAAATTCAACAATATTATTTAATAATATATTTTTTATATGACCAAAAACTTAGTGAAAAATATTTAATAGTAACTTAAAATATATTATGAATAACATATATTAAGTGATCATACTTACTATTTTGTCACAATGATCTTGGCTCCCCCAAGTTTAATTGTCATAAGAATTAATATTCAAATTAACTATTGATATTTAAAAACATATATATATATATATAGCGATAATATAATAACTATAAGAATTGTCATTGTAACTTGTAACAGATTACTGATAATTTTTTTCAATTTCTAAATGTGCGCAGATATTATATTTTATTACCCTCATAAATATATATACATTTATTCATTTAATCACACAATAATTACATATTTATTTAGAATCCAAAATAATACATATATGCATCTTATGTTTTAATTTAAAGTCCAGTTTGTTTCTACCGCAGGCCATCAACCAAAACACAAAAAATATTGATGATTAATTCAAATTTCAAAAAATTAAATTAGTCAATAAGTATAATAAAAATCAAAATATATTATAACATAAAAAATACAGGTTATTAACTAACTTTTGTAAACAAATTTTTCTCTTTTAAATGAATATGAATAACTAAGAATATAATATATATATATATATATATAATATTTCCAGATGGCAACATTAATTAAATTCATTTAGACTGTTCACATGTTCAATGCATGTTAACTTTGACTTTAATTATCTTAAAAATATTATTATATCTATATTTAGGTTAGAAAAAACTGTATTTCCTTTATTTATATAATTTTGAAATGATCTGGTTTTTAAATTTAATTTAATAACTCATTATACTAGAAAAATAAATTCTCACTCCCTAAAATTACGTAAAAAGAATAAGGAAAGGGGGGGTAACATTTGCGTGCCCAAGCACGGCACAAGAGTCAACCAGTTTCCACACTGCTGGCCAAAAAACCCCCGATTGGATGATCAGTCAAAGAAAAATAATAGAGTCGTCCAGAATGGCTTCAGCCGTCCACCCATCTCCTTTTGACACTTGCCACCAACATTCTGTTGACCCTCTCAAAATCCCATGGAAAAATCAAAACCCAGAAATTAATTGTACATTGATTCTACACTACTCTTTCACCCAATCGTCTCTTCCCACATAACCCTTTTTCTGGTCAAATGATAATCACCAAGATCTTGGGTCAGAGGATAATCAACACAAGGGCATTTATGGCAAACAATATCTCATACCATATAAATTCATCCCGCAGTCCATCAGAAACACACGGAAACTTAATAAATACGGTTTGGGTAGTTATTGCTACCTTACCAATTCATGAAGATTTCATGTGCCATTTTATATCATTTCCTCTCATCTCTATATATAAGTACATGCAAATAGGATTCTAAGTTGCAACTTTCCCCTTCAGTTGTTAGGTGCATAAGGTGTGGTTTTTTCTCTAATTATGCCTAATATGGAGCAGAATAAGAACATCATCAGCAACAGCAACAACAACAACGAAGATTTGTATAAAGGGGTGGGGATTCACAGCCAAGTTAGAAGAATAAAGCAAGAGATGGAGAAGATCAACCGTCTGGCGCTGCAGCAGCCGGAGGCAAGGCCAGTCCTACGGGATATCACTCGGCAGCAACCCCGGTCCCGTTCCCCGTTGGGTTTAGCTGAAAGGCCAATTTCTGTTGGCAACTAGCATAGTATCTATAGCGCTCACATATTTGTAGGGATGGATGGCTATCAGACAGGTTTTCTTGTTCTTGTTTAGGTTCTTTTCTGATCTTCAGTTGTACATAATTTGGGGTATAGGATATGAAGAACTTTTGTTTTTCTCCTTCTCTTTCTCTTTCACTTTTGTTTGTTTTTCTATTTAGTTTCTGGTACATAGCCACAAATTTTAAATCACAGGAAAAATATGTATATATTGTGGAGGAATTCACAGTTTTGAAAACTTCTATCATACTTCTTCTGAGTCTTCCATCAGGGTTGGTTTGAAAATGGCAGTCGACTAATAATGGAAATGATCAAATTTCCAGATTTTCACATTTGATATCAAAATTTTGATTTACCGAAACCATATGGTTTGTTCTCCTCCAAGATACGATTCTGTTTACATTAATACGCTTACAATATATGATTTTTTGGCATTTACTTCTATTTCCCAAATTCATCACCCTACTATATATATAGATATAATTATCAATTAAAAGATCAACAAACAATACTATAATTTGAAATGATTATATTAGAAGCACACCATGATTTAATAATTAAAAAGAGAGACATAGAAGAGGGATGGATTTTCTCCCTTATTTAGGAAGATGAAAAAGGCATCTATTTGATGTTTCTTGAAGCAACTGTAGCTGAGCTAAATTGAGGAGCAAAAGTAAAACGAAAGGATGACAACGTAATGGTATCTTTAGCCAAAAAAGAACTGCTGAAGGCATTTTTCAAGGTACTTTAAGTTGCAAGGAAAATGAGCACGGCCAGCAACCAGCCTTACAGACAAGCTAAAATTTGTCCTCATATTTAAGAAGAAAGACAAATGTGAGTACACTTTTAAACTGAGAAAAAGTGAAAAATGCAAAAACCCGGAATGCCCTTCCAATAAGACAATTTGATGCCTAATTATTGGGCAGTGGAGGATTCCTTTGACGAAAGTAACCTAACTCTCCTCGTAAGATCCCTCATGGCATCAATAATAACGGACTTCTTCTGGATTCTATATCGGACAGCCAAGTCAGTTGTCGACGAAATTGTCTGTTTCAACAGGGATTCATCTTCCATGATTTCGGTGGGGAAGTGCCCTAGGGCAATCACACAGAGAGCAATGATGGTGCGGAAAACAGCCGCATCATTCAATGTTCCAAGAGGAGCGTCTAACGTGATTGATTTAAGTGTATCTAAGTCCTGCTTTTCTACCGCTTCTTTGTCATTGGATAGGAGAACTCTTAAGGCAGCCAAGAGGCGGTCCTCTACGAACTCTGATCCTCCAATCCTCACCTTTCACGAACAAGAAAGGAATTAATTGAAAGTCATATATGAAAGTCTCTAACAAATTATGTAGGAGGGAAGCATTCTGTACATTTGGTTCATAAGAAATCTCTACCATATAGTTGTGTTTTCAGGGTTGCAGGATTTTGTAGATGGAGTGTAAAATCAAGGGGTGCTGTGCAGATAATGGAAGGAATTACATACGATTTTCCTTTTTATCTACTTTTTATTAGAAAAGAAATTAAAGATAGAGATCATATACCTTAAGATCAGAGCTTTCACCATCTAGATTTAACTCTGAAAGAATTCTTCGCTGCCACGGCGATGGTGATGAGAAGTTGGGGGATGAAACTCCAGCAGCCTTGCTTGCGGCATCTAGAAGAGCTGAATCATATTTGAGTTCTATGCAATCATATGGATTTGAGGGAACGACAAATCCATAATCTAGAAGAAAAAGATCATTATTTAAACAGCCATAATTAAGTTCTAATGGATCTTCTTGTTTAATCTGAGCTCCAGCAATGACCTGGAAAACACAAAGCAAAACTAATTATAATGTGCTTAACTTATAGTAGCCAAATATGCATATCTTGTGTCATGAATTTTATGGAAGAATAAAAAGCAGAACATACCTTTACAAGCATGTTGTCATTGTTTGCTTCTTTTTCTTGTACAATTTCAGCATTTGGTGTGAAGCTGTGGTTGCACATATCTATTAGAGGAAGCAACATTGGAGCATCAACATGGGTTCCATCTGGTCGTTTACTGTCGTACAAACGGAATGCTCGAGACGACACGGCTGACATTGCCCATCCAAGTGATGATGCATCTATATATTGACCTCCAAAAGGGTGGTCATCCAGTCTGACCTTTTCAAGTTCATTTTTCACTAATTTCTCAAATTCAAGAAGAAACCGGCATCTCTTGTTTACCTAGTGAAAAAAGAGAACAATATATGAGTATCTTCTGTCATCACTGCAAAAACATGTTTCACAATAATGGCCACTTGGAGTTTTCCTTCAAAAGTAGAACAAGCATTGACAAAAAGACCATCCTAGATTGTCAGGTTGATATTACATAGAGAATTGTAAGAAGTGGTAAGCCTGTAAAGAGGTCTAGCAGTTACGAATTTGAGGACCCTACAACATTCATGTCCAGCTGATGTGGACGTGACATTTTGAAACAGTATAGCAGCTCTGGTGGTAATCTAATTCAACAGAAATTTGTAAAAAAGCACACATTTACCTGATGAAGAAGAGGAGCATACTGTAAGTTCTTGATATCCTCGCCAGGGAAGAAAATGGGCACATTGTAAGTTTCAGGAAGATTACTGATGTAGGGCCACCAGAAGGAACCTATTTTCGCTCTTTCTTGCAGAAGTTTTAAGCCCAATTTCATAGCCCACAATTCCTCTGTCAAATGCTCCAAATGTCCAATTTACTCCTTATACAAAATTCAATAGCCTAATATTTAAGGAACAGAGTTATGAAACTATTTCAAAATATCAAAACTTTCAAAGTGTATTCCAGAAAAAGAACAGCAAATAAGTGAAAACATCTATCTTTCAGTTGCTGACCTTCTTACTTCAACTTGGTTCAAACTTAATTTTAGCAAGGCTGCAAGGGGCTAAATACTAATCCACCATAGGGTCCAAGACTAAGGATTTACTGAACCTTTTTATTTCAATTAAAGATCCATCTGCCTCTCTTGACCAATCATCAACCAGCACAAGTTGATGAGAATCTTTTGCTCATTAGTGCTAATTTATCTTTAATCATTGCAGCTAAATACTAATCCATCATAGCGTCCAGGACTAAGGATTTACTGAACTTTTTTATTTCAATGAAAGCTCCATCTGCCTCTCTTAACCAATCATCAACCAGCACAAGTTGATGAGAATCTTTTCCTCGTTAGTGCTAAGTTATCTTTAAATCATTCTTATCATGGATTGCTGAAGTTCTAGTTTTACAAAGAAAACAGAAGGAATACTTTGGGAGTGTTAGGTTATGTTTCACCTGCCATAGTAATTTTGTTTTGGGGAAATATAATCAAACATACATTCATTTTCCCTCCAAAATACTAAAATAGATTTTCCCAAAATGCCCTCTTCTATCCTTCATTATCCCCAAAACTTTCTCATTTTTCAATATATACATACATATATATCATATATATTATATATTTTATTATTATTCTTACAATAAAAAAAATTACTCAATTTTATTTTCACTCCAAAAATCCAATAAAAAAACATTAATTTGACTGCAACAGGAAAAAATATCTCCTCCAAAATATAAATAAATATATACCAAAACTCCCCAAAAACAAATTTTTAATTTTTTTCCAAAACATAACTACAAACGAATTATATTACCCAACACAATTTTCACATTCTCCAATCCCACTTTCATCATTCATTCTCTCAAAACACATATTTAAATCACACAAAACACATAACCAAACATTGCCTTTGTATTTCACCACCGAGTCACTGACTAA